>ONZH01004038.1:0-62752 GCA_900303285.1 Rhinella marina
TGTCAGGCAGTCCAAAACCACCCTGTAATCGGGCCTTAGTTAGTCTGCTATAGGCCACTCGAGGTTTTTTACCACTCCACAGAAACTTCCTAAATATAAATCTGACTTGAGAGAAAAAGGAGTTTGGGAGGTGGATAGGTATCATCTGTATCGTGTATAGTAGTTTCGGGACTATGTAAGTCTGTAATAGGTTCTTTCGGCCTATCCAAGATACCCATGGCAATTGTAGGGACTGTAATTGTTGACTAACTTTCTTTAATAGCGAGCTATAGTTCTCTGAGTACAATTTAGTTGGGTCTTTGGTTAGTTTAATACCTAAATATGGTAGTGAATCTGAATTCCATTTAAAAGGGGAAGAGGATTTCAGTTGTTGAATAGTAGTGGCCGAGAGGAAACCCCCATGGCTACCGACTTGGCATAATTTATCTTGAATTTAGATAATGTACCGAAGGTCTCAAAAATAGTTAATATGCGTGGAAAAGCCACTAATGGGTTGGTAACCAGTAAAAGGAGATCGTCAGCAAATGCAGCACATTTATGTTCTGCCGATCTTACCATGAGACCTCTAATCAAGGGGTCCTCCCTAAAGGCCTGTAAGAGAGTCTCCATGACCAAAATAAATAAAGTGGGGGATAGTGGACACCCCTGTCTCGTACCATTGGAAATCCGAAAAGATTTAGACAAAATCCCATTGACCCGAACACGGGCACTAGGCTGATGATAGAGTGACATGATGGCCTGAACAAAGGGCTGTGGAAGACCGAATCTGTTAAGAGTACGTTGCATAAAAGTCCAATCCACTCTATCAAATGCCTTTTCGGCGTCTGTGCTAACAAGCACCAGTGGTACCTGTTTCCTTTTGCCCATGTGATTGCATTTATAAGCCTGCATGATTGGGAGTTTCCCTCTCGGCCAGTCACAAATCCTGCTTGATCGGGTCTTACTAAATCAGGAATATAGGCGCTCAATCGAGCTGCCAACAACTTGGCCCAAATCTTCACATCTATGTTTAGTAAGGAAATCGGCCTATAGCTACTACATTCGGTGGGGTCTTTGGTTTCTTTGGGAATAATTGTAATAGTCGCTTCTAATGTTTGACGTGGGAGGGTTGAGCCATTCATAAGAGATTGGCACCAAGCTGTTAACTGCGGAGAGAGGAGCTGAATAAATTTTTTATAATACCCTACAGGAAGGCCATCAGGGCCTGGGGCTTTCCCCAGTGGCATACTCTTAATTGTTTTTAGAACTTCATTTTCAGTAATGGGGGTTAGAAGCTTCAGCTGGTTGTCAGAGGATAGTGTAGGAAGGGTAAGTTTATTCAGGAACTTATCAATAATATCCAGTGGGGGTTCCTGTAGTGGATCTGAGTTTTGTAGATTATAAAGTGTTGTGTAGTAGGAGCAGAACTGGTCTGCGATGTCTTTGGTAGAGGTAGCCAAACCTCCCTTGTGTGTCTTAATGGCCGATATATGTTGAGTTTCTATTCTCTTCTTAATAAGGTAAGTCATCAGCTTATTGCCTTTGTCTCCATGCATATATTGCCGGAATTTAGCATATTGATATGCCTTAGCACTTTTCATATTTAGGAGTTCTTTAAGTTGTAACCTAAGAGAAAGGAGATCTGCTTGTGCTATCTGGGCTTTAGCTTTTTCTGGATGGACTCTAGTGAGGCAATCTGTTGCAACAATGAGTTAAGCTTCTTTTGTCTCTCTTTTTCACTCTAGAACCCAGGGCAATAAGTTCTCCACGAATAAAGGCCTTGTGGGCCTCCCAAACTATAGTCTGGGAAGTATCAGAGGCCTATTGTCATGGAAGTACAGGGTCAATTTATTAGCCAAGTCAGTCGCATTTTGGTTGTTATCTAACAGGGTTTCGTTGAGACGCCAGTTCCATTCCCTTTGTGTGAGGTTGGCAAATGAGAAAACCGTGGTGACGGGGGCATGATCTGAGATGGTAATTGAACCAATATTGGAACTCAGTAAGAGATCCACATGCGACTCTGATGAGCAGATATAATCAAGTCTTTGGAGGACTTGTGAACTGCTGAATAAAAAGAGTAATCCTTCACAGTAGGTTCAGTACCCTCCAGGAGTCCACCAGACCACTCTCACGTAGTAATTTTTAATACCTCCAAGGGTCCTCTGTGACCTAGTGGACGTCCCTGAAGAGGTATCCATAGGGGGATTTAGGGAGACATTCAAATCTCCTGCTATTATTCGGATTCCTTCTGCAAACTCATTAAACTTAGCTAAGGTGGTCTTGAGCCAACTGTGTTGACGAGTGTTTGGGGCGTATAACCCAGCTAATGAGACCATCACTTGTCCAATTTTGCCTTTAATAAAAATGTATCTGCCGTCCGTGTCAGTTTGGACTAGTGTGGTTTGGAAGGGTATATGTTTCGCAATGGCCACACTGACTCCCCTGGCAGCTGAGGAAAATGTACAATGAAACCATTGCGAATAATATGGATTAGAGATCCTAGGGATCTTGCCCTGTTTAATGTGGGTTTCCTGAAGGAAACAAATGTCAGATTTACCTTTCTTAAGAAGTGTCAAAACTTGGGAACGTTTCTGCGGAGTGTTGAAACCTCTGATATTGAACGTCGTTACTGAGATGGACGCCATATCAAAGGTACCTCGCCCTGCTGAGTATCACTACAGAGACCATCCACAACTGCAAAAGAGAACAAGCAGTAAGAAATTGGGAAAACATAGTAAAAACAGTGAGTAAAATCTCAATAAATGGTGTCATTGTGTTGTTAATGTTGTGTAGCCACAACACCAAGAGCACAGGCCCAAATCTGAACTCTGGGAAGAGCCAGGGGCCAAGGGTATCAGGGGGCAGGTGATGGAACAAAAATATCCCAACCCGATTCTTCACCCCCATGCTTCTGTATATTATGAACTCTAACAGAGTTAAGTTATAAAGGCTGAATATAACTAATGCCAAGAAAGGAATAAACAGCTTAAATGCAATAAACCGTGAAGAGAAGGAGTAGAATACAATATAAGTAAAATAGAGGGTTAGACTGCTGCCAGGTTTTCGTTAGTGTGGGCAAACAGGTAAAGCCTCAAGACAACGAATCTAGAGCCAGAAGAGTTCTAGCACCTGGAATCCCTTCTTAAATAACAACAAATTCCTACTTATGCAAAGTATTGTCTAGGTGTGTAAGGAATATCTGAAAAAAATATAGAAAGCCCATATTATCTCTCAGTCCAGACGTCTTTACTCCTCGGGGTCTTTTGCCTGGTGACAGTCTCCCATGGCTCCCAAAGTGGGGAGAGGCGGCAAGGCAGTCGTCTTGAAGTCCACCGGCATCCAGGAATCTATTGGTATAGGTGAGATGTCCAAGACATTCCAGGCCATTTGTAGATCTCGTGGTTGACGTATGACACATCTGCGCCCATTTTTAGCGAAGGTAACCCCGAAGGGATAAAGCCATCTGTACGCTATTTTTAGGTTCCTCAGGTGATCTGTGAGGGGCTTCAGGATCCGCCGTTTGAATAAAGTGGATGGGGCAATATCTTGGTAGAGAGCTATAGGAGTGTCCTCATATTGCATGTCTTTTTTGTCCCTAGATGATTGTAAAATGGCCGCCGTGTCCTGAAAACTTAGAAGGCCGCATATAACGTCTCTGGGTGGCTCACCCTGTTTTGGAGGAGGTCGGAGGGAACGATGTATCCTTTCAATGGCTATGGTATCCGCTCTTTCATCGCCCAGCAAGGTGGTAAATAGCAGTCTGGCAGTGGTTTCTAGGTTGTCAACCGACACCGACTCGGGCAATCCTTTAATACGGATGTTTTTCCGGCGACTCCTGTTCTCTTGGTCTTCTATCAGGAGATACGCATTGTTGAGGGACTCCACTTGTGAGTCTAACTGTTGGGCCATAGCAGAGCTGTGTGCAACAACCAGGCCATGGTCTTGCTCCATTTTATCGACTCGGTGGCCAAGAGCTCTGAAGTCAACTCTGAGATCTTTGATCTCTTGTAAAAGTGGTGCTAAGGCCTGTGTCAATGTGGCTTTAAAGAAGGACTTAGTGAGAGTTGCTGAGTCTTCCGACAGTGTCAGGTCACTTGCCTCTGCTGTGCAGGGTTCCTCACCGTCCTCCTCAGCTTCAGAGTCTCGTGGTAATACAGGGCGGCGCCATCTTAGAAGCCCGAGCTGGTGAACATGCGAGCTTTCGCCGAAGGAATTTGTCCATTTCAGGTTGATTTTTCTTTGATTTAGGAGTCTCTGGGGTCTCCCTGGGCTTATCCTTCCGATTTTGACCATTTTCGGCTGGGTCTCGGCACTAGAAGCTGTGAAGCATGGGTCGGTGAAGCAGGAGCTCCGAATCAAGCCTCCGTCTTGGTCAGCGGTTAGGCTCCGCCCCCCGGGCCTCCACATAATTTTTAAGAGGTCTCAACTCTTGGGCCTCCACATAATTTTTAAGAGGTCTCACCTCTTGGGCCTCCACATAATTTTTAAGAGGTCTCACCTCTTGGGCCTGCCACAAAATGTTAAGAGGTCTCACCTCTTGGGCCTCCACATAATGTTTAAGAGGTCCTCATTACCCTCTTGGGCCTCCACATAATTTTTAAGAGGTCTCACCTCTTGGGGCTCTACAAAATCTTTAAGAGGTCTCACCTCTTGGGCCTGCACAAAATCTTTAAGAGGTCTCACCTCTTGGGCCTGCACAAAATCTTTAAGAGGTCTCACCTCTTGGGCCTGCACAAAATCTTTAAGAGGTCTCACCTCTTGGGCCTCCACAAAATCTTTGAGGTCTCACCTCTTGGGCCTCCACAAAATCTTTAAGAGGTCTCACCTCTTGGGCCTCCACAAAATCTTTAAGAGGTCTCACCTCTTGGGCCTCCACAAAATCTTTAAGAGGTGTCACCTCTTGGGCCTCCACAAAATGTTTAAGAGGTCTAACCTCTTGGGCCTCCACATAATTTTAAAGAGGTCTCACCTCTTGGGCCTCCACAAAATCTTTAAGAGGTCTCACCTCTTGGGCCTCCACAAAATCTTTAAGAGGTCTCACCTCTTGGGCCTCCACAAAATCTTTAAGAGGTGTCACCTCTTGGCCTCCACAAAATGTTTAAGAGGTCTAACCTCTTGGGCCTCCACATAATTTTAAAGAGGTCTAACCTCTTGGGCCTCCACATAATTTTTAAAGAGGTCTCACCTCTTGGGCCTCCACAAAATCTTTAAGAGGTCTCACCTCTTGGGCCTGCACAAAATCTTTAAGAGGTCTCACCTCTTGGGCCTGCACAAAATTTTTAAGAGGTCTCACCTCTTGGGCCTGCACAAAATCTTTAAGAGGTCTCACCTCTTGGGCCTGCACAAAATCTTTAAGAGGTCTCACCTCTTGGGCCTCCACAAAATCTTTAAGAGGTCTCACCTCTTGGGCCTGCACAAAATCTTTAAGAGGTCTCACCTCTTGGGCCTGCACAAAATCTTTAAGAGGTCTCACCTCTTGGGCCTCCACAAAATCTTTAAGAGGTCTCACCTCTTGGGCCTCCACAAAATCTTTAAGAGGTCTCACCTCTTGGGCCTCCACAAAAGGTAAATAAATTATAAATTATAATTTTGGTAACATTCTCATTTTAATGTGTTCAGTCTTTACATACAAAATCTGGTACAAAATAGCATTCTCAGTATTCAAAAAAACAAAACAAGACTTAAAACGTTTTAAGTGGCTGCAGTAGCATCATGAAATCAACTCTCATATACTGAAGGCAACAGCATATACATATAAAAAAAAGGAAAAAAAATAAAAAGAATACTCCTTCCTCTGTAGAAATACTCTGTGCTGCCCTCAATACATTTAAACTGATTTTTCATGATAGTTGCCTTTATAAAATGAGTGTAACCATTTTACATTGCATGCAAATCTGTGGATAACTGAAGCCTTTAAAAGGTGTCACCTCTTGGGCCTCCACATAATTTTAAGAGGTGTCACCTCTTGGGCCTCCACATAATTTTTAAAGAGGTGTCACCTCTTGGGCCTCCACATAATTTTTAAGAGGTGTCACCTCTTGGGCCTCCACATAATTTTTAACACGTCTCACCTCTTTAGCCTCCACACAATTTTTAAGACGTCTCACCTCTTGGGCCTCCACAAAAATTTTCCATGAGCCTCTGGCCAGCCCACGGCCTCTTCCTGCCTTTTGCGGTCCTACGCATCCTCAACATCCCCACTGCTTTACCTGCTAGACATGACACTGGGCCAGGTCGGGTCACTGACATCTCAAGCGCCAACAATTTGGGCATTTTAAGGCTTCTGCATGTGTTTGAGTTGTTTTTACATTTTAAAGAAGACATGTCTGACCACATCTCACACACACACACAATGACAATTAGGGGTGGGGTCTATTTGCTTTCCCCCTTGCCTATGCCATCTGTGGTTGTCATAGGCAACGTGATTTTAAGGGGTGCAGAATTTTATCTTCTTTTTGTCTAGTTTGGCTTGGGGTCCATGGCAATGTAGAGGAAAGAAGGTTTCCTTGTATGGTCTCACTTTAACAGAGAGGTTAGATTGTGTTTGGAGTGTATTGTTGAGAGGCTGTGATAGTGGCGTAATAGTGCGACTTGGGCGCGTTATATGCACCCAGACATGCTTCCCCTGCTGTCCCAGTTGCATTCCAGCAGTGTTGGCATCCTTTTCTGAGGTTCCAGGGTGGACTTGGTGACCTCCAAGTGGTCGAATTGAGATTTCCAAGTGGCGAGCATTTTTTTCCCATAGACTTTAATGGGATTCGATATCCGGTCGAATAGTCGAATTTCGCGGTCTATTCGAATCGAATTTCGAACTTTCGAATATTTCACTACTCGCTCATCTCTAGTGATTGATAGTAGCGAATCATTCAAATTTTTATTCACCGAATATTTGCCGAATATCTGACAAGATTCATATTCTCATGAACTTATTCGGTCGAATCTACGTAAAAAAAAAATTGTTGTTTTGCCAACATTCCTGCGTAAATTACGTACGTACAGTCAGCATATGTAAAAGTACGCAACATGAAAGCATTAGCGTACAAAAGTGCGTACGAATCCTTAACGTACAAATGACCCGCGAATGCGTCATACGCACGAGGCTAGGCCGCGGCCTACAGTCTTTAGAGGAAGACTATATGAACTAGAAAAATAATGTGCTCACTGCTGTTAGCTTTCAATAAGTTAATAATTTACTAAAAACACTGTACAGTAAGTGCATTAATAAGACACATTGCAGTACCAGAAAAAGAATACACACAATGGGCTAAAGTGCTGTACCATTAAAAACAGTGTAGTTAAAATACAGCAAACACGTAAGTATGCAAACATTTTAGTGCAATCAATTTCACATTTGCAAGCATAAAAGGCTCATATATACGTTTGAGTCTCTCCTTATGGCTCCTAGTTGGCTTGGCAATGATAAAACAGTCTGTCTGGAACAAATATTCAAAAATTTAATTGTAATCCACGTGAATTAAAATTGTAATCCAAACAGGTATGTCATGTGCAATCCACACGGATAATAAATAGCAGCAAATAGAGAACCCTTTTTGCAAAAGTGGTTCCCAAATAACCTGAGAAGGGGGTAAAAAGGAAAATAAGTGCACTTTGGCACAACAGGGAATTTTCTGAAGAATGGGGGAATCCTAATAGCCATGCCCATCTGGGTGAGAGTCAAACGGGGTCAACACAAACTAAACAAAAACTACAGCCAACTAGCATCTCACCCATCAGGTTCAGTCCATGGTGTGGCTCCCATAGGTCCTCCTGATTCCTCCAGCAGTGTCCTGGACAGCAGCCAGCCAGTAGTCAGATGAGGGACTTGAAATCCTCCTCACTCGAGCTGCTGCTAAAAGTCATAAGAGGGCGTTCCTGCCTCTTGCAGGCCACGCTCGCTGCCATAGTAGAACTCCAGTGCCCTCTTCTTCCGGAATTTGGACTTGACCCGGTCCAGGTGGTGGTCACGCTGGCGAGTGCTGCAGACACTTCAGCTTTTCCGGATCCTCCTACCGGGATAGCTGTGGTAAGAAGAACTTCCGGCTGCAGCGGTTCCGGAAAGGTTGCATGATCCAGGGAAGATGACCCAGCTTCCCCGGCTGCTGCTGGCTTCATCTTCCACGGCAGCTGGTAGTATTGGTTGATGACCGTTGACTGAAAGGTAAAGGAAGACGTGGTCAGCTGACCCAGGTGTAAGGACGGTCGTGGTGGTGGTGCTGGCAGTCCTGGAATCAGAGGCTCCGACTGAGGCTGAGGCTTTTCACAGAACCGGAGGACGCCATCTGGGAATTCCTGCAGGTAGCGCAAGCGTCCTGGACTTGGTGGTTCATCCGGCCACATTTCTGCATCACTTGAAGGCACCAGGGGCTTGGAAAGGAGGGTAACCCGGGTTGCAAATGGTCCTTTCATGGACTCCATGGGGGTGTACTCCACCTGATCCCCCACGTACAAGCTGTGACGAGCTTGCGGCAGGTACGGCCGTTTCACCAAACGGCGGCCCATGAAATACACCTTCCCAGAGTCGTCATCCTGTAGGAAGCCAAACCCTCGCCCCACTGAAAACCACAGCACAGTTCCCTTCCTTCGTTCTAGTGAAGGATCTCCCGGCATAGAGTGGTCAAGAACTTGTATTACCCATTCCTCCACAGCGGTTTTATACTCCCAGGGGGTCTGTGCACGGGCCGTCACAGATGCCGGAACAATGGGATTCTGGCTTGAACTCCTCCTGGCGAAGTGGACGCTCCAGCCATTTCCGCTGAACAAGACAGAGCGGACCTTTCAGCCGCGCAAACACCAGCAGATGCTCCAGCTGTCTCACTAGTCGCAGCTTCAGTTGATGATGATGATGGCCAGGCAGGCATTGAAGCTGGGTTTCTCCGGCACAGTTTAACATTTGATGCCCTGATATCTGTAGCGGGCGGTGGTTCTGGAAACTCGTCCCCAAAACACATCTCATTCCAGTTGGGCCACAGCAGGTCACGCTTCTTTTTTAGAGCCATGCTTGCTATCTTGCTTGCTTCCAGGTCAGCAGTCAGCACTGGTCTAAACTGGTTCAGACTGCTTGATTCAGAGGGGGGTGGTGTACTGAGGGAGGAGTCTTCACTCCCTATACGTGCAAATAGTTAGATCCCCGATGGGCTGTTTTTTTCCAGTTCGGAGGGGGGCGTATCTTTACTTTCCCGCTCTTGCGAACTTGTCCCGCTCACGCATAATGCGTACGTTTCGTACGGTTCATACGTATCGTACGTATAGTTAGCGTGTAAAATTTTGCGTAAGTTGACGAATAATACAAAAGGAATCCAAGGAAATTCGGATTCGCTTCGCAGCCGAAAAATCCCAAGATTCGATATGAATCAACGAATTGACGAATCGCTTCGCTCATCTCTAATTGATAGCTTTCTCTGTGCAAGTGTGTATACAGAGATAGCTGTCAGTCACTGACAGCTGTACACAGGGGGAGGTGTTATCAGTGATTGATAGCATTCTCTGTGCAAGTGTGTATACATACAGATGTAGCAGCGCTAGCAATCACTGTTTTCGCATAGCGTTGCTAACGAATCGTGACTTCTCTTCTTTCACTCTATTCACTCGCAGTAAAAGTACGCTATTAGGTGAATTTGTACGCATTAGTGTACAATGCGTAGCATTAGCATACAAATGCGTACACATTAGCATACAATGCATAGCATTAGCATACACATACGTACGTATTAGAGTACAATGCGTACGCATTAGGGTACAAATTTGTACGTATTAGCATACAATGCGTAGCATTAGCGTACAAATCATCAGATGCGTACTCTATTTACAATATTGTTCTGCACTCACGCGATTCTCCTGTGATTGCTAGCGCTGCTACATCTGTATATAGCTGTCAGTCACTGATAGTTGTACACAGGGAGGTGTTATCAGTGATTTATAGCATTCTTTGTGTAAGGGTGTATACAGAGGTAGCTGTCAGTCACTGATATCTGTACACGGGGAGGTATTATCGGTGATTGTTAGCATTCTTTGTGTGTATACAGAGATAACTGTAACTTATAGCTATACACAGGGGCAGGTGTTATCAGTGATTGATAGCTTTTCCTGTGTAAGTTTTTATACAGAGATAGCTGTCAGTCACTGATAGCTGTACAAAGGGGAGGCGTTATCAGTGATTGATAGCATTCTCTGTGTAAGGCCCCATTCACACGACCGTATATTTGCGGGCCGCATTACTGCGGACCTGCAAATATACGGGGGGGTTCCCGGTGTGTGTTCCGCACGCTCGGAACACACGCCGTGCGGCCCCATAGAAAATGCCTATACTTGTCCGTGTGCAGGACATGCCGCGGCTCCCGGCCCCTTAGAAGTGAATGGGGCCGCATCTATGCCCGCAATTTTGCGGATAGATATGGCCCCATTCATACAGTCGTGTGAATGGGGCCTAAGTGTGTATACAGAGATAACTATAACTGATAGCTATATATTGGGGAGGTGTTATGAGTGATTGAGTGTGTTTACAGACATATTGTAGTTGACATTTACTGATAGTTGTACTCTATGGTAAGTTTCAAACGTAGAAAAAAGCAGAGATAGACAGGTTTAAATTTGCATGTTTTACTGAATCTTTTCCCACAAACCAATATATCAATCTGCTCGGTTCCTCCTGCTCTATAACATGCTGCATGCAGCTTGCATTGAATCATTTTGGCTACAGGTCCTTTTTCAGACCATCATTTTTTTCTTTCCGCAGTAAAGCCCCTTTAATTCTTTTATGGCATAGTATCCACTACAGCCTCAAAAGTCCATCTATAAAAGAACATTGATACACTTTAAAATATGAAGAGGCTTAGATTTGAAAATAAAAGTATGATAAGACATAATGTGCAAACTAGATGGTCCAAGTTATGTGCCTATCATTTTATTACACTTGGAAAGCTCAATGGCCTTTGCAGTTTCACGAGCCACAAATCTATAGCTTTGTTATTTGAATAAATTGAAGCGTTCCATTCCATTTATCCTCTAATGTCTTATTATAAAGTCAAAAACCACAACCAAAAATAAATTAGACAATTAATTAGTAGTTCTCTGATATGACTTCTTTTGGAGTTGATAAACAACTGATATCAAATGACAGAATGAAGCAGATTGCATTGCAAATTCACAAAGTGTTTGATTTAAATCTTCAGAGTAGATTTTAGAATTAACTTCTGTATTTCACTTATCTAGATAAGGCCGCATTCCGTTGTTTTGTCTCTAAATTGACATTTGCCAGACTTCATTTAAACACATTTGAACATTTGCAAAATAATCAAATAGAATTGTTAAAGAAATGCTGATAGTTAAAAACCAGCATAAAATATCATAAGTGGAAAAAGATACAAAACAGTAAGCAAATAAAACGTTCCTTCTTAATGTACAAAAGTAAACAATTACTGAAACTATGAAAGTATTTTTTTTTTAATTCCAAAAATGCAGCATGAGCACAATATATACATAATAGAGCACACAAGTCATATGAGCACAGAACGCATCAGATGAATGCTGAACATGTCAGACGAGCACAACACAGAACACGTACATGTCAGAGTAGCACAGAACACAAGCAATATAAGCACAGTACACATGTCAGATGAGTGCATACAGCTCACACACTAGTTGAGTGCAGCGTCTATGTCAGACAAGCACAATACATACGTCAGAAGTGCGCAGCACATACTGTAAGTAATTTGAGCACAGCATATACTATAAGTAATAGGAGCGCAGCATAAACTGTAAGTAATATGAGCACAGCACACACTTCGGATGAGTGCACACACATTAGGGCGACTACACACTGCAGTGATGTCACAGTTGTGATGTGTCCATGCTGCGCTAAGGTGCTACTTGGCCATAGTGGGCTGTGGTTAAACTAATGTAAACACCACACTGTTCAGAGGGTTTGTATTGTTAAAGGCCCCCGGCACCTTCAGTACAACACAGACCCAATGAACAGTGCAGTCATCAATAGTTTAATTAGAGCCCACTGGGGCCCTTTCAGCTGCACAGTATTCAAACGCGGCACAGCCATGTCACAACTGCTCCATGTATTGTACTCTCATAGGAGCACACATGTCAGGTTAGTGCCACACATGACATCAGACGAGCACAGCAAACACAGATGAGTGCAGCACACCCATCACTCTATAGACAAGGGAACACTAAGAGTAAAGCCACGCACAGTGGCCAGACTGCAGTTGCGATTTAGTTTACTTGTGGCCGATTACCGCACAGTTGCGCAAGTCACAGTGACATCATATTAACTGATTAGAACTGCATTATTTGTGGTACGACCACATGGTCAGATTTTCTGATACAGTTTTGGATGGCAAAACCAGTAGTGAATAGTGTTGAGTGAGCATGCTCGGCCGAACTCGCTGTTCGGCCGAGCATGCCTATGCTCGGGTCCGCTCGGTGTTCGGCCGAACACAGAGTGTACTCGCGCGCAATGCTCGAGTCTCTTCCCCGCACGTTTGTTCGCTGCTACGCAGCGAATAAACGTGCGGGTGAGTACTGGCATTCACTGTAATGTTGATTCGTAAGCTAATGCTACGCATTGTATGCTAATGCGTACAAATTTGTATGCTAATGCTATGCATTGTACGCTTCTAAAACTGCATTAGAAAACCTGACCATATGGCAAAACCTTTATTCAGTCTTCATTGTTAATGGCTGCATTGCTACCAGCAAAACCTCCACCCATTAACCCTTACATGTACGGCGCTGGGGCGATGCGGACACATGGCGCCCACTCGCACGTGCGGCAGGCGTCATGGCTGGCAAGTCTCTGCTGTTTCTAACAGCAGAGACTTGCAGGTACTTACCGCCATCGGGGCCTCTTCATAGGCCTTTAGATGCCGTGATCACACGTGATCACGGCATCTAGTTGCGTCTAAACCCGGAAGTGTACACTTCTGGGTGGTGTACAGACACCCTGCGTGTCTGTATACGATCTGAAAGCTGTAAACCTCGCTGATGAGGTTTACAGCTTTCAAAGTGCAATTCTTATTCTGGCCACTAGATGGCAGGCCAGGATAAGAAATGAGCAAATTCGGTCATTAATTCAAAATTAAAAGACCCTCATTGCTCATAAAGAAAAAATAAAAAACACAATCTATTTGTTCATATTTGAACTTTAAAATAATCACAAAAAATTTAAAAAATGTTAAAAAAAATATAAAAAATAAAAAATATAAAAGTTCAAATCACCCCCCTTTTAGTATAATTAAAAAAAAATACCTAAATAACAATAAATATAGAAATCATGGGTATCACTATACTACTATTAAAATATAAAAAAAAATTCCAATACGGCGAATTGTGTGGCGGAAAAAACCAAATGGTGATTCGCTGTTTTTTGTAGCTTTTTTTTTCTAAAAAAAAATCAAAAAGTCATACACACCCCAGAATGGTATCAATAAAAACTTCAGATCGCCCCGCAAAAAATGAGACCCCATACAGCTCCGTACACATAAATATCAAAAAGTTATAGGGGTCAAGCAAAAAAAATTTTTTTTAAAAAGGCCAACTTTATAATTATTTTATCAAAACGCAGGAAAAACTATACATATTAGGTATTGCCGGATTCGTACTGACCAGTAGAATGAAAGTAACTGGTCAGTTTCAATGAACATCGAACGTTGTAAATAAGAAACCCGTAGAACTGTAGCAGAATTGCGGTTTTGCAATTTCACCCGATTTGGAATTTTTTTCCCACTTCCCACTACACCATATGCAATATGAAATGGTGGCGTTGGAAATTACAACTTGTCCCGCAAAAAACAAGCCCTCATACAGCTATGTGAACAGAAAAATAAAACAGTTATTGCTGTTTGAAGGCAGGAAGCGCAAAATGAAAACGCAAAGCCGAAAAAACCTCCGGGACTGCAATGAAGACTGGAAAAACAATGAGGTTCTAACTTCTAATCAATTAATATCATAATGGTGTGGCTTGTATATCCACATGGTATTTGGCAGGAAGGCAACCACATCCCGACTACACCATGGCCACTCTTAGTGGTAACAGATGTCTGGCTGAGCAGAACAGCTTAAAAACTTGCACACTAATGTCATTGCTTTACTTTTGGATTTGACTCAAACTTTGAAAAAATTTGAGTTACATTCATAAATTTTGGTGATCCGATTTTTGCAAACTTTGGGGGAGACAAAGAAGTAATAATAATAAAAAAAAAGAAAAAAGTGAAAGACTAGAGAGAAAAAATATGAATCCTAGGAGACCTCAAAATGTCATAGACAAATCTGCAAGCCATTTGGAGCACTTCAGTTCAAGTAGAATTGATTTCAGACCCAAATCAAATTGGTCAACCCAATCGGACCTGTATCGAATATTGAGCCAGTCTTTGAACCAGTATTTCTGTGTGTAATGGCAACAACCAAAACACTGATTGTCTCTGCATAATAACCTCTCTGTTGTAGAAACAAATGTCTATACTTGCTCCCAAGCTTTCTTACTACACAAGGCAGCATTCACATCCAGAATCGTCCTCCTCTGGCCAGTCTGGCAACTGATTTAGGCTCCATTCACACGTCCTGTTTTTCTTTCCTGATTCGATCCTGATTTTTTCAGGACCCATTGAAATGAATGGATCCAGATCAGGATCAGGATCGAATCAGGAAAGAAAAACAGGACGTGTGAATGGAGCCTAAGGTCTCATGCACACGAACGTGTGCCGGCCGTGCCCGTGCTGCGGGCCGCAAACTGCGGTCCGCAATGCACGGGCACTGACCGTGAGGCCACCGCATGCGGATCGTGGACCCATTCACTTGAATGGGGTCCGCGATCCGCATCCGAGCGTCCGCGCCGCAAAAAAGTAGTGCTTGCGCTACTTTTTTGCGGTGCGGAGGCACAGCCAGAAACACCACGGAAGCACACCGTAGTGCTTCCATGGTGTTCCGATCCGTGCCTCCGCTCCGCATCTCCCGGATCGCGGACCCATTGAAGTGAATGGGTCCGCGATCCGTGATGCGGGCTGCACACGGCCGGTGCCTGTTTATTGCGGACCCGCCGTATGCGGCCCGCAGCACGGGCATGGCCGGCACACGTTCGTGTGCATGAGGCCTAAGGCTGAGCACACTTTCTGAGCTGCTGAACCAAATAGAGAGGACTAGAGTATCAAATATGACTCCTGTTTTTTCAAACTGTCCATACAGTTACCAACAATTGCCACTCCTGTATCTATGGTCAGTAAAGTTATGTAGTTCACATCAGTGTTGGAGGTTCTGTTACTCCATATTCTGTCAAATTTGCAAGAAAAAAAAAATGGACAGCATACTGCCCTGAAATGAAAGTCGCAATGACAAAAACTATTATCAGTCATTGGAGTCAAACAACTCAGAGTTAATGAATACATCCACAACATAGAAGTCCGGGTCTCAATCTATAGGATGGTATGGGAATCTATTTAAAGGTGAACTTGGTGCAAGAGGTGTGGGGAGCAAATCTGAGTTACCCTTGCTTTCCAACGCCTTTCTATTAGAGTAAGTAATTCCATTAGAGGACCATTAGTTTCTCTATTTACAAAAGTAATATATTTGTTATAGCTCTGGTCACAGATCATGACTAGAATTGAGCGAATCTTCAAAGATTTGCTTCGGCGAATATTCGCCAAATTTTTTAAAAGGTTTGTTTCGGAAAATAATTTATTCAGTCCAAGTTGCTTTAAAAAATATTTGTTATCCTGATCGTGTTCTGTGATCATTCTCGCACAAATAATGAACATACTGTACGCTACTTAACTGAATAAGTACACATGAGCGTACCCATACACTGCGTTTGCGAACATTCCAACACAAATAACGAACATACAGTCTAGTTTTGTTAAAGGTACTCTACTTAAACTGAAAATGTATGCATTAGCGTACAAATTATCAGATGCGTATCGTTAGCATACAAAGATTTAAGAACATTTAAGAAGATTCATACGAAGTGAATCTGAAAAGATTCTGATTCGCTCCGAAGTAGGAAGTAACGAAGGTTCGTAACAAATATACGAAGCGGCAAATAGATTCACTCAACTCTAATCATGACTGACTGTGTCCTATCTGAACAGAGCTGAAAAACAGCTAACACTGATTAATTTACAGAGTAGGTATACAACAGTTATGGTTTACCAAGTGAAATACAATTTTTTATCTTGTCTAGAATTCCATGTCTAGCTAACACACAAGGCATAACTTCCTATGCTCAATACAATATCTTTTACATCACCTTTTACATATTACTGGACTAAATGTAACATTACAACATCATGCTTACAATACGTAGATCTCCCTTGTGGCACTAAATAGATCTGTCCCATCAAGGCATGGACTCCAGAAGACTTCTGTGGTTAACAGCCCGATACACATCAAGCTGCAATGTACTGTATAGCAAGCAGACAAATTAGCCCAGGTGCTCCCAAGCAGACCGGTGAGACCTTGTTGCCACTTCACTGCTTGTCCTTCCTTGGACCATTTTGTTAGGTACTTTATACTGTTAAGACCCACAAGACTTGCCATTGTGGAGATTTTCTGACCTAGTCATTTAACCATCACAATCCGGCCCTTGTCATAGACTCTCAGATACTTACTTCTGTCCATGCTTCCGATACATCAACTTAAAAAAAAAACAGACTGGTCATGGCTGCCTGATATATCCCGTTCCTTGACAGGTGCCATTGTAAAAAGAAATATTATTCGCTCATCAGTAGTATTGCTCTGGCTGATGTACAATACTAATATCTTGTGTGGCCCCCTCATAGGTTACCAGGACCCTGGGGTGCAACTATTACTACTGCTACTGTAAAACTTCAGTATGCTCCTACTATCACAGTTGCCTGCAGTCTAATTTAAAACCACAAATTACACACTGAAATTTTCGAAGACATTGTGAAATGATAATCCTGGCTCTCTACTATTTGCACATTGTTCAGAATACCTAACCTCTTTACTAACCTGAATAGAACAATCAATGGATCAGCTGCAGAAGAGCAGGAGCAATATTCTCGATCTGTTGGTTAATCACAGCCATCAATCACAGGGAAGCAATATGCACATTAAGCAGAAGAGCATACACAGCTAAACAAATCCTCCTAGGCCCTAAATGAACTTATTAGAGGTGCCAGTCAATTCCAATCTGAAATCTATTATATTTTCTCATAGTTTTACAAAATAAAAATTCCTTGTCAATAACTTTCTGTCATATTATACAAATATGACTGGGATAATTTCATGTCCGACCAAGCGATCAGATTTCTCAGTTGTAGTTATTAATAAATGCATCTAGAAACTCAGACATTTTTCACCGTATAATGGTGAGGCACGTTTTTTATTGGTATAAAAATTCAAGTAAAATTTGGAAACTTGCTCTACAGCTTTTATACAGTTGTTGCACTGGTAGTCCTTGTCCGCCACAAGCTCACTCCATCCAGACAGCCTTGATCATCAGGAGAAGGGAGGTTGTGGTAGGCATAGCTGTTTGAATGCTCGCCCAGTCTTTTGCTTGGTGGTCCCTGTAGAGAGGGTCCATCAACAATTCCTGCCCATTCTACACAAGCTGTAGCATTCTACTTTCTGCTTTCTCCTAGCTCTGCCTGTCATGATAATGACTACCGTCACACACAAGCTGTGAAACTGTTCACAAGTGCAGCTGTGAAACTGCCTGGACCCACTATCCCTATCTACTTACATGGTCACCCTAGACAGTGATCCCACAACTTGACGATAGTCCCTATACCGCAATACATGAGAAGACAACACACAAGCAGAGACAAACAAATAGACAAACATTAAGGGAGTCGTCGTACAGAAAAAGGGTCAAATGCCAGTCGGACAATGCAGTACAGGTTACGCCAGTGGCTAGAAACTAGAAAGCCAATCTCATCAAAAAGTCAGAACCAGATGATCAATACAATACCAAAACGTCAGAAGCCAAAAACGTAGACACAATACTAAATCCAGAAATCCAAGCCAAAGGAGTCTTCCATAAATGCAAGGGGCCAGTAGAGTGAGCCAGAGCATAAGAAATTCACTTGCAAATGCTAGTTCTCATCAGTAAATGGCTGACAATTTAAGGCACCTTGTCTTCTGGAAATGTACCCGAACAATGGTTTCTAGCACTCTATTGTCCTGCTAAGGTGTGCCATTCTTGTTTGTTTGCCCGTGTACTGACTTTTGCCTGAGCTTTGTACTCATCCTAAGCTGCCCGCCCTAACCCTTAGACTGATTTTGGATTGCACAAAATCTGCCTGCCATGACCTCAACCTGTCTCTGACTATGGTTTTGCCTGATCCATTGGTATCAGTGTCGCGTTGATGCCTGTTGGTCAGAAGTCTAGTTAACAATGGCTACTCCAAGATGTATGGTCTGCTGGTTCCACTGCAGTGAAGCCCAGATCCCTATTCTTATTCTCTACATTTTTTTTTCTGCCACTATCTTTATTTAAAAAATATCATAAATTTCTGCATTTTCTGCTTTGGGTACTAAGCTTAGTAATAGGTGATGATTCTTGTTCTGTACAGATCACATTTCAGCAGTCATCTGATTATCATGAGATGGCATGTTTCCTCACTGTATAGATAACACAGGATCCACATCCACCATTTATAATAGGTAATATCCAAGCGTATGTACTCCTTCCTTGTACAATGACCTCTGCATAGATCATCGAGCATGTATAGAAGGCAATGAGTCTCCTTATCAGTTTTGAAATGCAGCATTACAAATACTTTTTTCAGTGTTATTTTTCAAAAATAATAAATCATGAAGAAAGCAAGAGACATTTGTGTGTTATAATTTAAAAGCATGCAAAGTAAAGTTAACGTATCAGCATATTATTTACAATGGATGGTACATGGTGAATGCTGCACAAAACAAAACCCCCAAAAAGTTCTAATTAAACAAAAATTATATACTACACAAAATATACATCCTATAATGGTGGCAATAAAGAAAACTATGTGTCCTGCAAAAAACAAGCTCTGACATGGCTACATCGACATAAAAATAAATAAGTTATGGCTTTCAAAATACAAAGTTAAAAATATGAAAAAGGTTGAAAAAGGAAATGACTGGGGTCATTTATCAAACCGGTGTAAAATAGAACTGGCTTAGTTGCCCATAGCAACCAATCAGATTTCACCTTTCATTTTCCAAAGGAGCTGTCTAAAATGAAAGGTGGACTCTGATTGGTTGCTATGGGCAACTAATCCAGTTCTACTTTACACCAATTTGATAAATGACCCCCAAAATATCTATCCAAAGGTAAAAAGAAAAAGGAAATAATGTGTGTCGCCATTTTCTAAAACCCATTTTTTGCAGGATGAGGAGACTGTTTGGTACTTTCTAGGGGTACATTTGACTTTATGATTGCTTGGTATTACACGTTTTGTGATGTAAGCTGACAAAAAAAGGCTTTTTTTGGCACCGTTTTTATTTCAGTTTTTTTTTTACGGCGTTCACCTGTCATATATTTTTTAAAGAGCCGGTCGTTATAGATGCAGCGTCACCTAATTTGTCTGTGGTTTTTTCTACTTTTTACTATTTTATTCTTATTTTTATGAGAAACTAGCAGAAAGACCCGGCTTCGCCTGGGTATATTTCATCTATTTATTTAATGTTTCTGTGTGTCGTTGCAGAGAGAAAGTCAATGCAGCTGACAGAAATTGATTTTTACCTTCATTTTTTCAATCCCTATTGGCTGCGGAGTGGGAGGGGGTGTGGTTTAATGGGACACGGGGGGGGGGGTTAAGTCCTTCATTTCAGGGTGGCCTGAATTATAGGTTAATGGTAATTTGAGGAAACACAATGGATAGCAGTGGAAGAAAACATTGCTTTGCGCGGGTATATTTAATCTATTTCATTTAATGTTTCTGTGTGTCGTTGCAGAGAGAAAGTCATCCTCCCTCCCATCCCTGCAGCTGACAGATGTTGATTTTTACCTTCAATTGTTCAATCTCCATTGGCTGCGGAGTGGGAGGGGTCATGGCCTGACTGAGTCGGGGGCGTGATGTTGCAAGACCTGGGGCGGGGTTTTAAGTCCTTCTTTTGATGGTGGGCAGAATTACAGGTCGATGCCATGGTAATTTATGAGGACACGCCATGGGTAACAGTGGAAGAAAACATTGCTTTGCATGGGTATATTTAATCTATTTCATTTAATGTTTCTGTATGTTGTTGCAGAAAGAAATCCAACTTCCCTCCCACCCCTGCAGCTGACAGAAGTTGATTTTTACTTTCATTTTTTCAATCCCCGTTGGCTGCGGAGTGGGAGGGGGCGTGGCCTGACAGAGTCGGAGCGTGGTTTCGCGAGATCTGGGGCGGGGGTCAGAGTGGCATGAATTACAGGATCGATGAAATGGTAATTTATGGGGACCCGCAATGGATAGCAGTGGAAAAAAAACATCTTTTATTAGTACTGAATGGTCGTAGTCTAAAATTAGTCAATTTCATCTACGATTTTTGTGTGTCGTTGCAGAGAGAAATTCACCCTCCCACCCCTGCAGCTGATTTTTTTCAATCCCCGTTGCCTGCGGAGTGGGAGGGGGCGTGGCCTGGCAGAGTTGGGGGTGTGAATTATCAAGATGCTTCGAACGGTTGTAGTCTGAAATTAGTCTATTTCATCTAAAATTTTGTGCGTCATTGCAGAGAGAAATTCACCCTCCCACCCCTGCAGCTGACAGAAGTTTATTTTTTCCCTTCTTTCTTTCAATCCCTTTTGGCTGCGGAGTGGGAGGGGGCATGACCTGACAGAGTTGGGGGTGTGACTTAGTAAAGCGCTTTGCATAGGTGATTTAATCTATTTCATTTAATGGTTCTGTGTGTCGTTGCAGAATGGCTGCAGAGTGGGAGGGGGCGTGGTCTGACAGAGTTGGGCGCGTGACTTAGCAAGACGATTTGAACAGTTGTAGTCTATAATTAGTCTATTTTATCTAAAATTTTTGTGTGTCGTTGCAGAGAAAAATTCACCCTCCCACCCCTGCAGCAAACAGAAGTTTATTTTTACCTTTATTTTTTCAATCCCCGTTGGCTGCGGAGTGGGAGGGGGCGTAACCTGACAGAGTCGGGGGCGTGGATTAGCAAGACGCTTCACATGGGTGTATTTAATCTATTTCATTTAATGTTTCTGTGTGTCGTTGCAGAAAGAAAGTCAACCTCCCACCCATCCCTGCAGCTGACAGAAGTTGATTTTTACCTTTATTTTTTCAATCCCTGTTGGCTGCGGAGTGGGAGGGGGCATGGCCTTACAGAGTCGGGGCGTGGCTTAGCAAAGCGCTTCGCATAGGTGCATTTAATCTATTTCATTTAATGTTTCTGTGTGTCGTTGCAGAATGGCTGCGGAGTGAGAGGGGGCGTGGCCTGACAGAGACGGGGCGTGGCTTAGCAAAAGGCTTCGAACGGTTGTAGTCTATAATTAGTCTATTTCATCTAAAATTTTTGTGTGTCGTTGCAGAGAGAAATTCACCCTCCCACCCCTGCAGCAAACAGAAGTTTATTTTTACCTTCATTTTTTTTCCCATTGGCTGCGGAGTGGGAGGGGGCGTGACCTGACAGAGTTGGGGGTGTGGCTTAGTGAGACCTGGGGCGGAGGTTTTAAGTACTTCTTTTAGGGTGGCCTGAATTAAAGGTCAATACCATGCTTATTTATGAACCCACGCAATAGGCAGCAGTGGAGGAAAACATCTTTTATTACTACTGAACTGTAGTAATAGAAAAAAACATAAGTTATATTTATGGTAACCGGAATACCTTTAACAGTGTCAGTGAATAGAAATGGATTAGATCCTCAGCTGCTGATAATTACCTGGTTGTTATGGAAACCTGCCCTCCCTGTGTGTGCCTTTGCAGAGAATGGCAGTTGGAGTTTAAAACCAAAGTTCCCAGTTGTAATGTTGGCTAATGGAGACCATATTTTTGGGAATATCTCAGGAACGGTATGTCCTAGAGAGATGAGACCTGGTCTAAAACCTTCCCGGACACCTGATGTACCTGTGTGCCGAATTTGGTGAAAATCGGTCCAGTAGTTTGGTCGCGCATAGAGAACAGACAGACAGACAGACAGACAGAAACTCATTTTTATATTATTAAGAGATGGGCTTTTTTTTTTTACTTCAAACTTTAATTTTGTTAAAAAAAACTTTTTTTTTCACTTTTACTTTTGTCCCACTGTGGGACTTCAACATTACATGGTCTGATCCCTGTTTCAATGCAGTACTATTGGGCCTCATAGGTCTCCATAGCTTCCGAGCCCCAAGGCCTTTGAAAGGCTTGCGGCTGCTATGGCAACTATCAGGTCCCTATTGCTTTATCGTGGGGAGCCGAAGGATCATCAGAAGGAGTGTGAACCTCCCATATATCATGATTAGTGCTGAATGCAGCATATGAAGGGGGCCCAGCTGTCAGTTATAGCCGGGCCAATACTGATGATGAAGACACCGCTTGTGGAGCAGGGGACAAACCACAGGACGAGAATGCTCATCCTGGTGAGCCAAGTAACAGCAATTTAGGATGAGCATTCTCATCCTAGGTCCTTATTGTGTTAAAAAGGACCTTTCACTGCTCCTGACATGCCTGTTTTAATAGCTTCATACATTCCCCATGTAATAACAATTCTGGTGCCTCTATTCTTATGTCTGTATGTTGTGCCATTCCTTTATTATTTCTACTAGAAGTTATGAATGAATTGTTATTAGCCTTCAGTAAGGGTACAGGGGAGGTAACCAGTTAGGGGTGTGTACCTGCACAGACTCACTCTATTCAATCAATGCTGCCATTTTCAGACTGTGCAGGGACACATCCCTAACTTGTTACCTCCCCTCTGTATCCTTACTGCAGACTGCTAGCAATTCATTCATAACTTCTAGTAGAAATAGTAAAGGAATGGCACAGCATAGAGACATAAGAATAGATGCTCCAGAATTGTTATTACATGGGGAATGCATGAAGCTATTAAAACAGGCATGTCAGGAGAGGGGACAGGTTCTTTGTAATCATAAGATTAAAGGTTAAGTTTTAACACTGCATATTTCCAGCACCACAAACAGCATATATTTTTCTGCATATGCTGCACGATTGTGCCTTTTTCTTTCCAAAAGCTGGAAATTAATTTTGCTACCTTTTATCAGTTCAACACATTTTAGAGCTTCAATACTACTGTACAGAGTGTTTATAGCATGGGACATTTAATTGTACAATAAAAAAAAAAGTTGAAAATTTGCTAATGTTTATAAATGTGCAATTCAGTGCATTTTAGTGCATCAATACCAGTGTACCATGTGTTCATAGCAGGGGACGTCTACCTGACACTGCTATTTATGTATATAAATACAGGCTGGCATGTCCTCATTAAGACATCATTTTTGAATTAATGGTTCAGACAAAGCCTTTTTTTTAATAACACTGTGTGCTTAAATAACATCTTCCTCCAATAAAAGCCACATCTTAGGGCTTGTTGATGTGAACGAGCCCTTAGAAAGTTTTATTTTAAAAATCATGACATGGCTCTGACATTGAGCTTGCTGTGTAAGTGGGCTGTGTATAAGTGGAGTTTAAAGAACCGGAGTTTAAGACAAGGAGGAAAAAGTAAGGTTGGAGGGACTTTCCTTGCTCGTTGGTAACTTGATCTGAGCTGGTCCTTTAACTACAGCAAAACCACATCTTATCACATATTTACTGTTTTTCTGTACTGTAATCCCCATCTAGCAGGTGCTCCATGGACAATGCTACTAAGTGTGTGTCCTGTGCAATGTATGCATGCCTTGAAGAGCTATTCGAGGGTGAATACATTTGCACTAGATGCAATCATGTTGCATATTTGGAAGCCCAGATCTTGGATCTAAATAAGCAGCTTGGCATACTTAGGGGCATTGAACACCTGGAGAGAGGCTTAGACCTCACAGTGCAGGCACTGGCTGGGGTCAGTGAAGAGGAGGAGGATGGAGATGGGCAAGAGCAGGACTATCAAGTCAGCAGGTGGGTAAATGTAGTAAGAAGGGGTAGAGGGAAAAGTGCCAGGGAGGCTAGTCCTGAGCTGGAACGCCCTAGTAAATATGCCTGTTTGGCTGATATTAGGGATGAAAGCCCAGGACCAGCGACACTGCAGCAGGCCGTTTCTCCTAGAAACCAGGAGGATGACCGCTGCAGGAAGGATGGGAAAAGGAGAGCAGCAAAGGACAGACAGATACTGGTGGTAGGGGACTCTATTATTAGGAGGACAGACAGGGTCATCTGTCGCCGAGACCGTGAATGCCGAACAGTGTGTTGTCTCCCGGGTGCTCGGGTTCGGCATATTGCGGACCGGATAGACAGATTGCTGGGTGGGGCTGGGGAAGACCCGGCGGTCATGGTACACGTTGGCACCAATGACAAAGTCAGGGGGAGATGGAAGGTCCTTAAAATGATTTTAGGGAACTAGGTGAGAAGCTAAAGTCCAGGACCTCCAAGGTAGTGTTTTCAGAAATACTACCAGTGCCACGAGCGTCACTAGAGAGACAACGGGAGATTAGGGAGTTAAATAAGTGGCTCAGAGGCTGGTGCAGGAAGGAAGGGTTTGGGTTCATGGAGAATTGGGCCGACTTCTTTGTCGGCTACAGACTCTACAGTAGGGACGGGCTACACTTTAATGGGGAGGGTGCAACTGCCCTGGGGGAAAAAATGGTTAGACGGCTGGAGGAGCTTTTAAACTAGGATCTGGGGGGAGGGTGGGTGCCCATACTAATAAGGGGGTAGATAGTGTAGATAGAGAGTGGGTCATAGGAAGGAAAAGTGGGGGGTTAGTGGGGGCTGGGGTTAGTAAGGAATGTAGGGAGAAGACTGTGCAAAACAACAACCAAAGTAACCCAAGAACCCCAGATATTCATCATTCATCATAAGTAATAGTAAATTGACAAACGGGGTAAAAAATATACATAGACCTCCTAATTGTATGTACACTAATGCCAGAAGCCTAACTAATAAAATTGGTGAACTGGAATTAGTGATGTGTGAGGAGGACTATGACATAGTGGGAATAACTGAGACATGGCTGGATGATACCTATGACTGGGCAGTTAATGTACAGGGTTACAATCTTTTTAGAAAGGATCGTCAAAACCGGTGAGGGGGAGGGGTCTGCCTTTATGTAAAGTCCTGTCTAAAGCCCACAATCCGGGAAGATATAAGTGAGGGACATGAAGATGTGGAGTCACTGTGGGTAGAAATAAATGGAGCCAAAAACAATAATAAAATACTAATAGGAGTTTATTATAAACCACCTAATATATCAGAGGCCACAGAAAATCGACTTCTAAATGAAATAGACGAAGCGGCAAATCAGAATGAGGTTGTTATTATGGGGGACTTCAACTACCCAGATATAGACTGGGAAACTGAAACCTGTATATCTCATAAAGGAAACAGGTTATTGGCAATAACCAAAGACAATTACCTTTCCCAACTGGTTCAGGACCCGACTAGAGGGACGGCCATACTGGACTTAGTATTAACCAATAGACCTGACAGAACAATAGATGTGTAGGTTGGGGGACACCTGGGTAACAGTGACCATAAAATAATAACCTTTAAATTGTCATTAAAAAAAGCATTTCTTCAGGGAGGAACAAAAATACCAAACTTCAAAAATGCAAAATTTAGCCATCTAAGAGAGGCCATAGGTCTAACTAACTGGGACAAAATCCTCGAAAATAAAAATACAGCCATAAAATGGGATATTTTTAAAAGCATCCTAATATCTAATTGTGAGAGGTACATACCGTATAGGAATAAAATGATAAGAAACAAGAAAAAAGCAATGTGGATAAATAGAACTGTAAAAAAAGCAATAAATGACAAAAAGAAAGCATTTAAATCACTAAAACAGGAGGGGAGCGAGGAAGCATTGAAAAACTATAAGGAAAAAAATAGAATTTGTAAAAGACAAATAAAAGCAGCTAAACTAGAGACTGAAAGACTAATTGCTAAAGAGAGTAAAACTAACCCTAAAATGTTCTTCAATTATATAAATACTAAAAAGTATAAATCTGAAGGTGTCGGCCCCTTACAGAGTAATGAGGGGGGAGTAGCAGAGAGTGATGAGGAGAAAGCAAAACTCTTAAATATTTTTTTCTCCACTGTATTCACTGAGGAAAATAAACTGTCAGATGAAATGTAGAATATAAAAGTGAATTCCCCTTTAAAAGTGTCCTGTCTGACCCAGGAAGAAGTACTGGGGCGTCTTAAAAAGATTAAAATAGACAAATCGCCAGGACCGGATGGCATACACCCACGTATCCTAAGAGAATTAAGTAATGTCATTGCCAGACCCTTATACTTGATATTTAAGGACTCTATACTGACAGGGAGTGTTCCACAGGATTGGCGCATAGCAAATGTGGTGCCAATATTCAAAAAGGGTCCAAAAACAGAGCCCGGGAACTATAGGCTGGTAAGTTTAACATCTGTCGTGGGTAAACTGTTTGAAGGTTTTCTAAGAGATGCTATCTTGAAGTACCTCAATGAAAATAAGCAAATAACTCCATATCAGCATGGCTTCATGAGGGATCGGTCGTGTCAAACCAATTTAATCAGTTTCTATGAGGAGGTTCTAGACTTGACCGCGGGGAATCAATGGATGTCGTATATCTGGACTTCTCCAAAGCATTTGACACTGTACCACATAAAAGGTTAGTATATAAAATGAGAATGCTTGCCCTTGGAGAAAATGTCTGTATGTGGGTAAGTAAATGGCTCAGTGATAGAAAACAGAGGGTGGTTATTAATGGTACATACTCAGATTGGGTCACTGTAACTAGTGGGGTACCACAGGGGTCAGTATTGGGCCCTATTCTCTTCAATATATTTATTAATGATCTTGTAGAAGGCTTGCACAGTAAAATATCAATTTTTGCAGATGACACTAAACTGTGTAAAGTAATTAACACAGAAGAGGACAGTACACTGCTACAGATGGATCTGGATAGACTGGAGGCTTGGGCAGAGAAGTGGCAGATGAGGTTTAACACTGACAAATGTAAGGTTATGCATATGGGAAGGAATAATGCAAGTCACCAGTACATACTAAATGGTAAAACATTGGGTAACTCTGACATGGAAAAGGACCTAGGAATTTTAGTGAACAGCAAACTAAGCTGCAGAAACCAGTGTTAGACAGCTGCTGCCAAGGCCAATAAGATAATGGGTTGCATCAAAAGGGGCATAGATGCCCGTGATGAGAACATAGTCCTGCCATTTTACAAATCACTAGTGAGACCACACATGGAGTACTGTGTACAGTTCTGGGCTCCTTCGAACAAGGCAGACATAGCAGAGCTGGATAGGGTTCAGAGGAGGGCAACTAAAGTCATAGCTGGAATGGGTGGACTACAGTACCCAGAAAGATTATCAAAATTAGGGTTATTCACTTTAGAAAAAAGACGACTGAGGGGAGATCTAATAACTATGTATAAATATATCAGGGGTCAGTACAGAGATCTCTCCCATGATCTCTTTATCCCAAGGACAGTGACCATGACGAGGGGACATCCTCTGCGCCTGGAGGAAAGAAGGTTTGTTCACAAAAATAGAAGAGGATTCTTTACGGTAAGAGCAGTGAGACTATGGAACTCTCTGCCTGAGGAGGTGATGATGGTAAGTTCACTAAAAAAGTTCAAGAGGGGCCTGGATGTATTTCTGGAGGGTAATAATATTACAGGTTATAGTTACTAGATATGGGTTGCTGTTGATCCAGGGAGTAATTCTGATTGCCTGATTGGAGTCGGGAAGGAATTTTTTCCCCTAAAGTGAGGAAAATTGGCTTCTACCGCACAGGGGTTTTTTTGCCTTCCTCTGGATCAACTTGTAGGAAAACAGGTCGAACTGGATGGACAGATTTTTTTTTTCGGCCTTATAAACTATGTTACTATGTTACTATGACAAATCTGAGGGTTCAGTTTTTAAACATGCTGTTTGTTAATACCGTCAACCATGCATTTATCCATAGCTGTATATGTCAGTGTCACTCTGACATTATTAACTATTCCTGTCATTGCATTAAAGAGCTTAAGGGGGGGGGGGGACATTTTTATTTTATTTTTTAAAGAAAAAGACAGAAGAGAACAAATATGAGTGGTAGGAGACCTCAGGGTGCTAAATGCCAATTTTCAGAGCAGTTGGAGCACTTTTGATTTTGGGCCATCAAATTCATTTTGTCCCAAATTGAATTTTTGATTGATCTTTTAAAATTGGACCTGAAACAAATATCAAAAAATCTGTTGATCTCTAATACGGTGTTGAATAGTACCACCTGAGTAATTCAGCTGAATCAAACACGAATTTCAAGAAATTTGCTTATTGCTAAGAGAACCACAAACATTTTTTTTTTAAAAACAGGGTCATCTTGCAGCACTCATCTCTAGATTGCTCAAGCTTAGAGGAAAAATAAGGACACATCTGGAGAGTTCGTGCATGCATCTTTGCCTTAGAAACATAGCCAATAACTAGGAAAGAATTCTAGCCTGATTGTCTCTCTTTGGTTTACTTTTGTTCTTTTTTTTTCTTGTAGATATTGTGGTTGGCTATATCGGTGCTATAAATGCTAACAGCACTACAAGTAATTTCCATAAATTTTATGAGAACATAAATTATCTTATTCATCTCCAACAGAGAAGTTTCAAAGTTGTCACGAGGCAATAACGTTGAGCCGTTTGATTAGTAAACCGTATATAGTAAAACCTTTGCTGTTTGACCTCAGCTGAGATATTAAATGATACTGCCAATATCTATTACAGTGTTGGTGGCTAGCCAGATATTTACACCACCTTAATTGACCATAAAAGTCTCAGCGCATTTACTGACTGTATATATTATCGCTTGTCAATTCCTTTAAATGAGTCTGATAATCAGGTTAAATCATCTCGCCGGTCGACCATATAAAATCAGTCAATTTCGTAAACACAAACGTCTAATTAATCACCGCTGAACAATGGATATTAGATGGAGTCCTTGAGAAGTAATACTCTGGGTATGGAGGAAGAGAATGACAATTAATGGAGATAATGAGATGATAGAAGTGTATCTTGTATTTAAACCTTCAATGTAATGAATGGATGTAGGAACGTCCTGCTTGACTGACTACATATAATATAAATCCATTTTAATATCCAGGGATTGGGTTTCCCTGCTTTGGCCTTGTTGTGTATGATGTATGGGTGCTCTCCAAAGGCAAACATCTACAGTACAATAGATTTCATTGGCAAATTAAGCAGATGGGATTTAGTACTGTTGGGGCAATGGATAAATGTTTCCATATTTGATAAAGAGCAGATTGTAATTAAAGAGGTGTGTGTGTGTGTGTGTGGGGGGGGTATTAAAACTTTATGTACAGCATGAAATTGATCATAGTTATTTTGGCATGAAAAAAAACTTAAAGGGGTTTTCCTGGATGATCTTTCCTCAGAATAGACATCAATATCAGATCGGTTTCTGAACCTTGGCACCCATAATGATCAGCTTTTGATGGCAGTTGCTACCCCCTGTAGACTATACATTGGACGGAAGGCTCTTTCCATTATGTAGTTTCCAGTTCCAGTGTACTGCTGCTAATCTATTTACTTAAGTGGGAGCTGAGATGCAAAAGTCTTGTACAATCACTGTCCTTCGGATAGAGCCCTCTGCTGCTCAAAACAGCTAATTGGCGGGGTGTGGGGTGTCGGACCCCCTCAAATCTGATATTGATGAACTATCCTGAGGATAGGTCATCAATATCTAAGACCCGGAAAACATCTTTAAGATTACAGTATTACAATGTGCCGTTTAGATGATGGTCTTTCGATAGCTTCTTCTAAAAAGGGCAAATAATAATAATAATATATATTTCCGTTTTTTTTTTTTTCTTTTTTTGTTTTTAAATCTGTGTTGTGCTGTTCTTTTGATATTCCTATTGACAAATATAGTAAGTGTTATCATTCCCATTGTTAAAAGGTCCTGCCCCAATACATTCTCACATTGTTCAATCAATGCTGACGGTGCCAGAGTGTGTAGAGAGGCCTTCTTTTGATAAGAGGAATGGCAAATACAAGTTGTCAATTTATTTATAAATTACCAGGAAGAATAACATAGATAGGCCATTGAGCGTCTGTGGTGTTTGTTTGTATTTTTCCTTTTTTTTTTCTTTTTTTTTAGACAGAAAAAAACAGTTCCTGTGATAAATCTGGTGCAGGTCTAGACAGATGTTTATGCAATCTACAGGATTTGTGAATGGGTTTGTGTAGGCCAATGTGTCTTGTATTTCCTCATGACATGTTTACATTGTTATTGTTGTGCTACTGATCTACAGAGAAAGTTTCATCAGTGGGGAATACATACTTTCCTGTACAAAAATGCATCCCTTGCAAAGAAAAAAAAACAACGACATGATTTGTTAAAAAAAAGCTAAAAATGCTAATTAAATATCACAAAAATGTATCACAAGGCTAGTCTTTTTGGACCCCTTTTTACTACTGCAATCCAGATGGACAATTCACCCTTAAACAATTCTATGATCATTTATGGTGGGTTAGGTGCACTAGCAGAGCTGAATTATTCATTAAACTATTTATTTCCATCCCACACATAAGTCGCTGAGTTAATGTGATACATTCAGTTAACTGTAGTCCTTTGGAAAACAACTATGAAAGTAGGATATCATCATGCAGTGGGATAAATGGCAAACTCAACCCTGCTTCTTCTGTATATTGATTTGAAGTTCATTGAGATAGAGGCTACTTGTCTGAATATAATTATGTCTACATGACAGCAAAAATGTGATAAGTACATGAAGATTTAGTATGTCTCTGTTAGTTTCTTGGTAAAGGAGGACAGTGTGTCTGCCAAGCCTCAATCATTACCCTGATGTGATCAGTATGATAATTGGGAATGCCTGGAACCCTTCCTAGATTTCGGGGGCAATAACCAAATATAGTTAAATTAGATAGCTGGCAGATTATCCTAAATATTGTGATTAATGTACTCCTTAATACAGTGCTGTAGGCTGACAAGTCATTATTAACACTGTCGACAGTGGATGGGAACTTTGGTCTTTAATAAATTTGTGAAGAAATGCAAAAAGCTACACTAATTCAGTTTGAGGCATTAGCAGGATTGTAACAATGTATAAAAATGTAAATAATATATTTTAATAAACTCAAAATTTGAAATGGTGGTTAGCTATTCTTGTGCTTTGAGTGCTAACTGTTCTCCAAATGGACCATTCAGGGGTGGGGGTGGGCGTATCTAGGATTTTCATATTAAAATCCCATCCTCAGTATAGGACATATATATAAATATGAGATCTGTGGAGGTCAGACTCCAGTGACCCCTGCCAATCATCTGTTTAAGGAAACCACAGCACTCACTGGAGCTGCGGCCTTCTTACAGATCCCCAAGAACAGTACAGTACATTGTATAGCGGCTGTGTTTGGTATCACAGTTCAACCCCATTGACAAAGAGCTTCATACAACTGGTCGGTGTTGACCCGAGTGTTAGACCACCACCAATCTGATATTTATGACCTATCCTAGCCTCATAAAATTGACAAAAATCCAAGAAAGCTTCAGCCAATAATCCATTCAACCCTTCTACACAACTACTCGGTGCTCATCCCACATAACCCGATTTACTACCATCCCCGAGGAAAAGCTTGCAACTTTTATCTCCAAATGACACTTCATCACCTTTGCCCTTGAACCAATCCCATGCCACTTCATTCCTAATCTAACCACTACAGATATCCCTGCCCTAACCCACCTCTTCAACCTATCATTAACCACTGATGTTGCTTCTTCCTCTTTTAAACATGCCACCATCACACCCATACTCAAGAAGCCTTCCCTGAACCCATGCTGTTTATCTAGCTATCGATCCATCTCATTATTCCAATTCACATCAAAACTCCTTGAACAACATGTTTCACTCCATCTCAAACAGTCCTCACAACTCTCATCACACTCACTTTTTGATCTACTACTATTCGGCTTCCAACCCAATCATTTTGAAATCACTCTATCCAAAGTTGTCAATGATCTGCTAGCGACCAAAGCTAAATCTTATTACTCTGTTCTCGTTCTTCTTGACCTGTACTCCACTTTTGATACAGTAGACTTCTTTCTCTTGTTCCAAACTCTCTCATCCCCAGCATCAGAGACCAGGCCCTTTTCTGGATCTCCTCTTACCTTACCAACAGAACTTTCAGCGTTTCACATTCAAACACCACCTCTCTTTGATGGTGTCCCTTAAGGCTCAATTTTGGGTCCCTACTTTTCTCTATTTACAAGTGCATCTCAATAAATTAGAATATAATCAAAAAGTTTTTTTTTTCAGTAATTCAGCTCTTAAAGTTAAACGCATATATTATATAGAGTCATTACAAACAGAGTGAACTTTTTCAAGTGTTTATTTATGTTAATGTTTATGATAATGGTTTATAGCCAAGGAAAACCCAAAATTCATTATCTCAGAAAATTAGAATAATTAACCCAAAACACCTGCAAGGCTTTCTAAGCCTTTAAAAAGGTCCCATAGTCTGGTTCAGTAGGCGACACAATCATGGGGAAGACTGCTGACTTGACAGATGTCCAGAAGGCTGTTATTGACACTCTCCACAAGGAGGGTAAGCCACCAAAGGTCATTTCTAAAGAAGCTGGCTGTTCACAGAGTGCTGTATCAAAGCATATTAATGGAAAGTTGAGTGGAAGGAAAAAGGGTGGTAGAAAAAGGTGCACAAGAAACAGGGAGAACCATAGCCTTGATAGGATCTGGATTGTTAAGAAAGGGCTAAAAGGCCTAAATTTGGGGGAGATTCACAAGGAGTGGACTGCTGCTGGAGTCAGTGCTTCAAGACCCACCACACACAGACATATCCAGGACATGGGCTACAAGTGTCGCATTCCATGTGTCAAGCCACTCATGACCTATAGACAACGCCAGAAGCGTCTTACCTGGGCCAAGGAGAAAAAGAACTGGACTGTTGCTCAGTGGTCAAAGGTGTTGTTCTCAGATGAAAGTAAATTTTGCATTTCATTTGGAAATCAAAGTCCCAGAGTCTGGAGAAATAGTGGAGAGGCACTCAATCCAAGCTGCTTGAGGTCTAGTGTGAAGTTTCTACAATCAGTGATGGTTTGGGGAGCCATGTCATCTGCTGGTGTAAGACCAAAGTCAGTGCAGCCAGGAAATTTTAGAGCACTTCATGCTTCCCTCTGCCGACAAGCCTTTTGGAGATAGAATTTTTATTTTCCAGCAGGACTTGGCACCTGTCCACACTGCCAAAAGTACCAATACCTGGTTTAATAACCACAGTATCACTGGGCTTGATTGGCCAGTAAACTGGCCTGACCTTAACCCCAAATCTATTGAAGATGAGAGACAGCAGACCCAAGGAGCCCTAACCAAGTATTGAGTTCATTTACTGTACATACTTTTCATTTGACCAACATTTCTGTGTTTAAAAAAAAAAAAAAATAACAGTTGGTCTAATCTAATATTCTAATTTTCTTAGATAATGACTTTTGGGTTTTCCTTGGCTGTAAGCCATAATCATCAACATTAACTAATAGACAAACCCATGACTTTTTATTTATAGGCCTCATAAGAAAAATGGAAGTCTGGTAAATGGAAGAGTGGCAAATGAAAGACACATGCCTAATCACCTGAGATTCAGAATTTGGGTAGTAGTGCAAACAGAAGTAGCAGCACCAGCAATCTGGCCAGTGGCAGTATTAGTAGTGACAGCAGGAGACCACAGTTCTTCTGAAAAGCACTAAATTATTATTGAAGACGAAGAAGATGAGATTGTGTACTGGATTTCTCACAGTAGGATGATGTAGATGTCACTTCTGAGTCTGACACTGTGCCTCAGGGCCAGGGGTCACAGCATTCCTCATGCCCCTGCTTTTGGTAACCCAGTTGCATGATCTATCTTTTCACTGCCCTCTCCTAGTGGGGCTCCTTCTCTTTTCTTAAGAAAACGCAACAAAACTCCATGCATTATGAAAGATGCTCAGGTTGATGACTTATGAGAACAGTCATTGTCTGGACTGCCATGAGTAGGAGGTTCAGGCAGAGGACGGGCTATGCATAGCTGTGTTGGTGGTGTTGGTAGTAGCAGAAGTAAAAATAGTGGTGATGGTAGTGGCAATGGTAACAACACTGGATGCTTGTGCAGAACAAGACACTGTTTCTTATAACATTAACATGTGTGTGTTTATCAACAGAGGTTGGTCTCAACAAGCCACAATTTTTTTTCCCAATAACAGAACTTAAAGAGCTTAAAAGGGTGATATACAAGTGGAACAACAAATATTAATTAAAAGAAAAATAGGAAAGATAACAAAAAATATATAAAAATATGAGTCCTAGTAGACGTCAGAGTGTATTGGAGCATACTTGATTCATGTAGAATTGATCTGAACACAAATCAAATTTTTGAAAAATTTGAAAAATCAGACAAAACGAATTTCAAGAAGTTTTGTCATCTATAATTTGCATTAATAAATGTACTGTTACTATGCATCCTAACCAAATATTATACCCAATGTTCTATATTATTGTATTTCGTGATTTAATAAAATGAGGGTCTTTAATTGCTGTGCTTTGAATTGTCTGGATGTGGGTCACCACTGCACTGCAACACTACAAATCAGAAAGGATGAGCAGAGGACTTGCAAAGATATCAGGTTAGAGAAAGTGCTAGCATTATGCCATATCATTAGCGCAGAGAAAGCAAAAGAAGGAGCATTTCCAGTACCCATGGGGGTGTAAGAGAAGTGGAACAGCCCATATTATCTTGCATGGAAAAAAACAAATAATTGCTGAACAAATAAGTTTTCAATGATAGCAGTGAAGAGGAAAAGAATACAAGGGGCCTTACATGTCCCCATAGAAGTAAGAGCTGAGCTATGTTGGGAACTACAAATGAGAGGGTCAGCCATACTGGGGATCAGAAATAAGAAGGACAGGCATTAAAGATAAGCAAATCTATTTGCCGCTTCGTAGATTCAATACGAATCTTTGTTTTTTTCTACTCTGAAGCGAATCCGAATCTTTTCAGATTTGCTTCGGAAGATTCTTCTTAAATCTTGGTACGCTAACACTATGTATGCATAATTTGTACGTAAATGCTACTTATGTAATAATTTGTATGCTAATTCTATGCATCTAATAAATTTTACGCTATGCGCAGGTATTCACTTAAAGGGGTTGTCCCACGAAAAATATTCTACAGTTTTCAAACTAGCACCAGGATCTGAATACTTTTGTAATTGCATGTAATTAAAAATTTTGTATAGCCACTGAATTATTCAGTAAAATGTGTCTGTATAGCGCCACTTAATTTCTTATTTCTTTGTCCTGCTCACTGAGAAGGCCGCACATGCTCAGTTTCATCTTTCAACTGCCTCCTGAGTTGTGATAAGGAGAGCATGGACACGCCCCCTGAGCTGCAATGGATAAGACACTCCCTTGAGCTGTCAGCTTGATATAAATCTAGCAGAGGAATGACTGGTTAGATCTCTGGATCCAATAATAAACTAAAGCTTTGTACGCACTTTGTACACTCATGCGTACATATTCGCAGGAATGTTCGCAGAACACTAATTTTTTTTAACACAACTTGAACTGAATCGAATCTTATCTGAGGCAAATCTTTTTAAAAATTTGGCGAATATTCTCCAAAGCGAATCTTGGAAGATTTGCTCATCTCTAACAGCCATGCTGGGGGTTAATAATGAGGAGGGAGCAAGCCTTGCTGGGTGCCAGGCATAATTCTGCAGACCAGGCATGATAGGGAGCAATGCAGGGGAATAATATTTAGTATTTATTATTAACCATGTTATATCCTGCTATCCCACTCATAGCTGCTCATGGCTGGATATATTGTAGTTTTCTGCTACTAAAACTTTGTACATTTTAATTGTTTTTCTCTGTTGTACAATATTTAAAGCTCAGTACCATTGTAGGAATATAAAATATAAAAACACACTTAGCTCTGACTTTTCATTTGTAGACATTTTAATTATTTGGATGATTTGCTTTTGATATGGACAGAGAAATATGCTTCTCTCCTGCCTCCACTGCTTCTTAAAGCTTCTAATTTTCACGTGTTATGAATTTTAGTGCCACCTGGGTCTATTTTATATAGATCAAGGAGAAAATACTCATGGAGTTTAAACTGCTGCCCACTGCACAATTCTTTAGCTGAGGCTTAGACTGGATCTCAGAGCCAGATGCCAGGAAATTCAACTGACTCCATAAACAGGCAAAATATAATACTAAAAACTTTAGGGGCTAATGAGAAAATAATAACTTCTACACCAAAATAACCTTTCCAATGAATTTTGAAAAGTTTGGTTTGCTTCGGCGAACTTTCGTGAAGTTCGGATTCGTACGAACCTAAAACGAACCTTGCTATAACGGCTGAATAATTGCTGCTACAATGATGAGAGTCTGATAGGGTATAGTTTTGTTTACTTGCAGTTGCTATTACAATGAAAAAAGTGGAAAAAATCCAAGTGACTTCAACAACGGCGACGCAAAATATACGCATATTTGAGAATTTACACTAATGCGTACGCTAATGCGAACATTCCCGCACAAATAACAAACATACAGTCTAGTGTTGTCAAAGGTACGCTACTTAACTGAATATGTACGCATTAGCGTACTCATACACTGCGTCTGCGAACATTTCTACTCAAGTAACAAACATACAGTCTAGCGTTGTCAAAGGTACGCTACTTAACTGAATATGTACACATTAGCGTACGCATACACTGCGTCTGCAAACATTCCTACTCATGTAACGAACATACAGTCTAGCGTTGTTAAAAGTACGCTACTTAACGGAATACGTACGCATTAGCGTACATTCTCAAATATGCGTATATTTTGTGTCGCCGTTATTTTAACCAGATTCGTTATGAACTTTCTTAAAATTCGGTTCGGTGACGAACCGAACTTTTGGGAAAGTTCGTAACGAATCTGGTTTGTTACGGTTCGGTTCGCTCATCCCTAATTGCAATATATATTGTAAGGGATCGATTCCTCTCTCATGGGGTTGCCATCACACACTTTTTCACAACACGGGATTTTCAAGTCCACACAACTTTATTTTCACACTTTTTGCTCCAGCATGAAACAAAACCATCAAAATAACACCTGCCCAGCTAGGCTCTGACTAACACAGTAGTTCAGCTAACTCACCTAAATACAAATGCTATTCACACACAGCTTTTAAGTGCGGCTTCCTCAGCTGTTCAGTCCAGCAGCCTCCTGGCTGTGACTTCAACCATACCTTTGGGGGGAGATGGTCAACAGTCCTCCCGACTCTGACTGTGTGACCCTCTTCTCCTAGGGTCACTGGGCCCCCTCAAACTTCCAGGCTACACTAAGCCTTGTGGCCCCTCAGCCCTTGTGGCTGAGACCACACAGAGCCACCACAGGCTCTAACCTCTCAGGCCTCCTCAGCCTTTCTTTTCCTCAGGCTTCCTCAGCCTTGTGGCCCCCCAGCCATGTGGCTGGGACCACATGGGTCCTTTTCAGGTCTGTTTCCTGGGGCCCTCTCTAACACACAGTGCAGGTTACCTTATCCCTGCCTGATTAATCCAGCTGGCCTCACCTGGGGCCAGGGAAAACCTGTGATGGATTAGGGTGTGTGGACTGGAAGACTCCCACTTCCAACCTGTCTCCAAATCCAAAGAAATCCAGCCCATGCAACCTTAAACAAAAACCAGCTCCAGCAACTATGCTTGCTGAAGCTGTACCACTTCTGGATTTCAGTTCTCACCTGGCTAAACTGACAAACCAGGCAAGATACACACCCCACACCTCACACATCACCACTATATATATATATATATATATATATATATATATATATATATCTTAATAATATAAAAATGAGTTTCTGTCTGTCTGTCTGTCTGTCTGTTCTCTATGCGCGACCAAACTACTGGACCGATTTTCACCAAATTCGGCACACAGGTACATCAGGTGTCCGGGAAGGTTTTAGACCAGGTCTCATCTCTCTAGGACATACCGTTCCCGAGATATTCCCAAAATATGATCTCCATTAGCCAACATTACAACTGGGAGCTTTGGTTTTAAACTCCAACTGCCATTCTCTGCAAAGCCACACAGGGAGGGCAGGTTTCCATAACAACCAGGTATTTATCAGCAGCTGAGGATCTCATCCATTTCTATTCACTGACACTGTTAAAGGTATTCCGGTTACCATAAATATAACTGATGTTTTTTTCTATTACTACAGTTCAGTAGTAATAAAAGATGTTTTGCTCCACTGCTGCCTATTGTGTGGGCTCATAAATAAGCATAGTATTGACCTTTAATTCAGGCCACCCTAAAAGAAGTACTTAAAACCCCCGCCCCAGGTCTCACTAAGCCACACCCCCAACTGTCAGGCCACACCCCCTTTCACTCCGCAGCCAACAGAGATTGAAAAAATAAAGGTAAAAATCAACTTCTGTCAGCTGCAGGGATGGGAGGGTGGTTGACTTTCTTTCTGCAACAACACACACAAACATTAAATAAAATAGATTAAATACACCCATGCGAAGCGTCTTGCTAATCCACGCCCCCGACTCTGTCAGGTCACGCCCCCTCCCACTCCGCAGCCAATGGGAATTTAAAAAATGAAGGTAAAAATAAACTTCTGTTTGCTGCAGGGGTGGGAGGGTGAATTTCTCTCTGCAACGACACACAAAAATTTTAGATGAAATAGACTGATTATAGACTACAACCGTTCGAAGCCTCTTGCTAAGCCACGCCCCGTCTCTGTCAGGCCACGTCCCCTCTCACTCCGCAGCCATTCTGCAACGACACACAGAAACATTAAATGAAATAGATTAAATGCACCTATGCGAAGTGCTTTGCTAAGCCACGCCCCGACTCTGTAAGGCCACGCCCCCTCCCACTCCGCAGCCAACAGGGATTGAAAAAATAAAGGTAAAAATCAACTTCTGTCAGCTGCAGGGATGGGTGGGAGGTTGACTTTCTTTCTGCAACGACACACAGAAACATTAAATGAAATAGATTAAATACACCCATGTGAAGCGTCTTGCTAATCCACGCCCCCGACTCTGTCAGGTCACGCCCCCTCCCACTCCGCAGCCAATGGGGATTGATAAAATAAAGGTAAAAATAAACTTCTGTTTGCTGCAGGGGTGGGAGGGTGAATTTCTCTCTGCAACGACACACAAAAATTTTAGATAAAATAGACTAATTATAGACTACAACTGTTCGAATCGTCTTGCTAAGTCACGCCCCCAACTCTGTCAGACCACGCCCCCTCCCACTCTGCAGCCATTCTGCAGCGACACACAGAAACATTAAATGAAATAGATTAAATCACCTATGCGAAGCGCTTTGCTAAGCCACGCCCCCAACTGTGTCAGGTCACGCCCCCTCCTACTCCGCAGCCAACAGGGATTGAAAGAATGAAGGGAAAAATAAACTTCTGTCAGCTGCAGGGGTGGGAGGGTGAATTTCTCTCTGCAATGACACACACAAAATTTTAGATGAAATAGACTAATTTCAGACTACAACCGTTCGAAGCATCTTGCTAAGCCAGGCCCCCAACTCTGCCAGGCCACGCCCCCTCCCACTCCGCAGGCAACAGGGATTGAAAAAAAATCAGCTGCAGGGGTGGGAGGGTGAATTTCTCTCTGCAACAACACACAAAAATCGTAGATGAAATTGACGAATTTTAGACTACGACCATTCAGTACTATTAAAAGATGTTTTTTTTCCACTGCTAACCATTGCGGGTCCCCATAAATTACCATTTCATCGACCTGTAATTCATGACACTCTGACCCCCGCCCCAGATCTCGGGAAACCACGCTCCGACTCTGTCAGGCCACGCCCCCTCCCACTCTACAGCCAACGGGGATTGAAAAAATGAAGGTAAAAATCAACTTCTGTCAGCTGCAGGGGTGGGAGGGAAGTTGTATTTCTTTCTGCAACAACATACAGAAACATTAAATGAAATAGATTAAACATACCCGTGCAAAGCAATGTTTTCTTCCACTGTTACCCATGGCGTGTCCTCATAAATTACCATGGCATCGACCTGTAATTCTGGCCACCATCAAAAGAAGGACTTAAAACCCCGCCCCAGGTCTTGCAACGTCACGCCCCCGACTCAGTCAGGCCATGACCCCTCCCGCTCCACAGCCAATGGAGATTGAACAATTGAAGGGAAAAATCAACATCTGTCAGCTGCAGGGATGGGAGGGAGGATGACTTTCTCTCTGCAACAACACACAGAAACATTAAATGAAATAGATTAAATATACCCGCGCAAAGCAATGTTTTTTTCCACTGCTACCCATTTTTTTTCCTCAAATTACCATGGCATTAACCTATAATTCAGACCACCCTGAAATGAAGGACTTAACCCCCCCCCCGTGTCCCATTAAACCACATCCCCTCCCACTCCACAGCCAATAGGGATTGAAAAAATGAAGGTAAAAATCAATTTCTGTCAGCTGCATTGACTTTCTCTCTGCAACGACACACAGAAACATTAAATAAATAGATGAAATATATCCAGGCGAAGCCGGGTCTTTCTGCTAGTATATATATATATATATATATATATATATATATATATATATATACAGTAGTTCAGTACTAAAGCTTTTAAAATGTTGATGCTATGATCCATACACTATGTAATCCAAAAAGGCTACATATAGGTAGGAAACGGTAACTAGCAGTTCTTAGTGTTAGTTACTGGGTGGTGGACTAGTCCTTTTTCCCCTGGTTAGTGAGTCTACTGGTAAACAAGTACAAGAGTGCACATTTTTAGTGTCCGCTGCTGACAAATCTGTCACAAGAGAAGTGTGTAGATCCAGAGAGACACCATCCCTGTGAGATGTGAGAAACACTGAATATTTGCAGATGGTTGAGGACCATAAGGACACTGCTTGGACAGAGATAGCAAAGGTAATTCACACATACAACTGTAGATCCAGGACCACAAACCACAGTTTGGAATTGTAGAGAAATTTTTGAGCGTTTGCATGTTTTGAGCATTTGGGAAGATTACATGGTATATCTGGAGAGAGACTTAGAGCAGACAATCATTTTGCCTATCTCCTGTAGAAAGCCTTTTGGGGAACGTCTGTCTTATGAAATACTTAATAACTGTGCTTATTACTTTTCACTGACCCCAATCATCTATTCAGTAAAGGAGAGACTTTATTTTTAATCAAGATGGCCTGGCCATTGGCCCTATAAATTAACTGTGTCTTCTTTATTGTTCTCCTGCTACCCATTCATCTAACATCAAGGGTACCCCAGCCACCACCAGGTAGAAGGACACAAAGTACAGGGTGTGTCCAAGAGGAAGAAGGGTTTTGACCCTCCTATTGCTGCAAATGCAGCCAGGGGGAAAACTGAAGCAGGGTTTAGCCACTGTGAGGACAACAACCATCCTCATTGCCGCCACCATCACCAATTGGGTTCAAATCTGGGGAATTACAGTAGGTGGCCAGGGTAGTACTTCGAAGTCTTGGTCATTCTCTTCCAACCAATGCCGGAGATTTCAGACATGTCACATATTCTTGCTGTGGAAGACAATCAGCATGTTTCTAATCTGCAAGTATGTTATTTGCAAGGATGGATTTATACCCAACTCAATTGAGAGTGCTTTCAACATGGATGAGTAGCCCAGAGAATGCCACAAAAACCCCCCCAGACCATAATGCCGCCTCCACCAGCCTGTGTTCTTCCAGCAATGGTTGCAGGGTGTTTGTTCTGTGACATTTCTCGCCTGACATACCTGCATGCATCCATTCTATGAAGCAGAAAACATGACTCATCGGAGAAGGCAATTCTTTACCAGTCAGGGGAGTTCCAATTCCTATACTTCTGTGAAAATTGAAGGTGATGCAAGTTAGTTAGCAGAGGTGCAGTGAACATGCATCTACTTTAGAGCCTATATATGCAATAGAGTTCGCTGAACTGTTTTGTTAGACACACTTCTGGTAACCCCCTGGTTCATTTGGGCAGTGAGCTGCTCCACTGTAGCTTGTCAGTTCTCTCTTGAACACCTTCGTAGACGATATTCACCTCTCACATACATGGCACGTGATGCTCCTCAATTTTCATGTCCCTTATTCTCAATGGTGCCATTTGTCCTACTCATTTCTGTATTGGTGTGTTTTGTTTCAATGTATTTTCCCATATTGCTGTACAGAGGAAGTAACATTACAGGCAGTACATACTGTCCTATACAAAAATACAGCATACATAGCATACATACAAAAATATAGCATACATACAAAAATGCCATTAAAAAAGTGAGGTCCTAAAACATTTACACATATGAATGTCTTAAAAAGACTACAAAAAACACTGATCAAGTCAGCTATTTTTTAGGGTTTTTGGCCAAAAAACAGGCAAAACTGTGTTGCAGCACTCTTAAAGGAGTTGTCACACTTCAGCAAATAGCATTTATTATATAAAGTTAATACAAGGCACTTGCCAATGTATTGTGATTTTCCATATTGCCTCCTTTGCTGGCTTGATTAATTTCTCCATAACTTTTTAAACTGTTTCCATGGTTACAGTCACCCTGTAATCCAGCAGCGGTGGTCGTACTTGCACACTATAGGAAAAAGTACTAGCCCATGTGTGCTACAACAGTCCCAGCCTCCAGAGAAATTGGAACTTTTCCTATAGTGTGCAAGCACATCCACCACCGATGGATTACAGGGTGGTTGTAACCATGGAAACGAGCAGAGTACAATGTGATGGGAAAAAAAACGAATCAAGCCAGCAAAGGAGACAATATGGAGAATCACAATACATTAGTAAGTGCCTTGTATTGACTTTCTCTACATGATAAATGCCATTTGCTGAAGTGAGACAACCCCTTTAAGTTTGTATTTTGCATCCACTCGAATGTTATAATCACGTCTTAATTATAATGTGCACGTTCTCTAAAGGGAAAGTCAGGCAACGGGCACGAATAGAAATGATGTGCAGGATATGAAAGATTCAAAGAATGATGTCCTGATCCGTAATGAGAAATCACAAAGCAAGATTACTGCCATCGCTTGTCTCTGCTTTGACTTATTGGCTTTTTGAGTTTCGGCTCTTGTGATATTCAGCATAGATTATACGCCAGATGTGCAACAAATTCTGCAAAACCTCACAGGCAGCTGCTCTCATTTCAGAAGCCAGTCAGCCTTTTCCAAAAAAAAAAAATAGTCCGTGAAGCAAATTGGGCTTATAAACCCTTAGAATTCCTCGGAGATATACGGGGACTTTAGCGAGCAGGGAGGAATATTATTGACGGCTTGTGAAAACAGAAAGTAAGATGTTATTAAACAGAGTCAGAGATAGATATCAATAACTAATAAAAAAGTCTTTATTGCTTTACAGGCTCTTTCTAGAGATGGGTTCAAAATTCCGACCCTGTGTTTTGCTTTCAATTTTGCAGGCTGTACAAGGTTCATGAATTAAACATAACTTCCTCCCTCGTATGTCTCATATTAGTCAGAATTTTATCAGGAATTTTATCTGGCTCATTTTCTGTTAACCAATAGACAGAAAATCTGCTACTGGCTCCCAGTCACTGGACACGGAAAATTAACTATTAAAACATTGTGTTAGGGGAATATTATATAGATAAGTAGAAGCTGAATGCATTCTTGTCATGGTTTGTTTTTTTCCCAGTTTAGTTAATAGAAATAAAAAATAAAACATGGATCAGTGAACTAAATAATACATAAAAAGCAGAAATTAAAACTGACAGCAAAAAAGACCCATGGTCCATCAAATCTGCCCTTACATTATTTCCTTTCTTTTTACCTTTGGATAGATATTTTGGGGGTCATTTATCAAATTGGTGTACAGTAGAACTGGATTAGTTGCCCATAGCAACTAATCAGAGTCCACCTTTCATTTTAGACAGCTCCTTTGGAAAATTAAAGGTGGAGTCTGATTGGTTGCTATGGGCAACTAAGCCAGTTCTACTTCACAACAGTTTGATAAATGACCCTCTTTATCCCCTGTAGTTTTACAATTCCTTACTGTAGATTTTCTAACACCATTTACTGGAAGCTTGTTTCGAGCATAATCATTATGTTAACCCCTTTAAGTAGAGATAAGTGAAATTATTTCGCCAAACTTAATTAAGAAACTTGATTTATGAGAATTACTTAATCAGGAAGCTCATTTCTTTGTATATAGCAGATGAAATGATGGGGAACGGCAATCACACTGCCCCCTTCATTAAACCGCATCATTGAACCCCTCAAATGCAGTGTTCATCACTGATCGCAGCATCTGAGGCTACGATTTACTGTAGGTCTTTAAGGGTAAAAAATAAATAAATACTCACCTTATACATTTGCTTGCATAGAGGTCATCATGGCCAACTTGATTGAAGACAACGCTCAAAATCTCAAGCGTTGATGTGATGACTGATGACCTCACCGTGTCTGGCCAGAGCGCCAACGTGGTGACATCATAAATCAACGGAGCAAGATTTTAATATGTTTAATCAAGATGACCTTGATGGCCTCTTCTAGATTAGGTGAGTATATATTTTTTGTTTTTGCCTCCTCACAAGTGCCACTTTTTGTGGTAATAACTTGACAAAATGACAGACACCACATTCGGAACCATGATGAATGCCTATTGCAATATAAGTTACATTTTGCCCTACCAAACATACAGGAGAATGTCCCTGATGAAGGAATACAGTTATTCCGAAATGCGTCGGATGAATCTTGGTCCCTACAGGCACCCTTACCCAGCGTGTGACGTCACACTGAAGCTTCTCCTTGGTAACAGCCGGCAGAGTTTCCCACGTGCATGCTTGCTTCCGGCCGGAGCAGCACGCTTAACGTGGATGCACTCAGAAGAGGTATGCAGGAACAACTCACCCTACCAATACTAGGACACAGGATCGCTTCCCTGTTTTAAAACTCCAGCATAAATAAACAGGTACTTTTTTAATCTATTTATCTAGTTCACAATTGAACGACAGCAAATGACTTTGTAATCTTTTCTTTGGCCTCAGATACACTGTCAACATTGTGACTGCCTCTTTGGCCTGAATTTTTGATTATTTGGAAAGATAGTGCCATTCACCAGCGCAGATACTTACCTCTAATACACTCACCGGCCACTTTATTAGGTACACCTGTCCAACTGCTCGTTAACACTTAATTTCTAATCAGCCAATCACATGGCGGCAACTCAGTGCATTTAGGCATGTAGACATGGTCAAGACAATCTCCTGCAGTTCAAACCGAGCATCAGTATGGGGAAGAAAGGTGATTTGAGTGCCTTTGAACGTGGCATGGTTGTTGGTGCCAGAAGGGCTGGTCTGAGTATTTCAGAAACTGCTGATCTACTGGGATTTTCACACACAACCATCTCTAGGGTTTACAGAGAATGGTCCGAAAAAGAAAAAACATCCAGTGAGCGGCAGTTCTGTGGGCGGAAATGCCTTGTTGATGCCAGAGGTCAGAGGAGAATGGGCAGACTGGTTCGAGCTGATAGAAAGGCAACAGTGACTCAAATTGCCACCCGTTACAACCAAGGTAGGCAGAAGAGCATCTCTGAACGCACAGTACGTCGAACTTTGAGGCAGATGGGCTACAGCAGCAGAAGACCACACCGGGTGCCACTCCTTTCAGCTAAGAACAGGAAACTGAGGCTACAATTTGCACAAGCTCATCGAAATTGGACTGTAGAAGATTGGAAAAACGTTGCCTGGTCTGATGAGTCTCGATTTCTGCTGCGACATTCGGATGGTAGGGTCAGAATTTGGCATCAACAACATGAAAGCATGGATCCATCCTGCCTTGTATCAACGGTTCAAGCTGGTGGTGGTGGTGTCATGGTGTGGGGAATATTTTCTTGGCACTCTTTGGGCCCCTTGGTACCAATTGAGCATCGTTGCAACGCCACAGCCTACCTGAGTATTGTTGCTGACCATGTCCATCCCTTTATGACCACAATGTACCCAACATCTGATGGCTACTTTCAGCAGGATAATGCGCCATGTCATAAAGCTGGAATCATCTCAGACTGGTTTCTTGAACATGACAATGAGTTCACTGTACTCAAATGGCCTCCACAGTCATCAGATCTCAATCCAATAGAGCATCTTTGGGATGTGGTGGAACGGGAGATTCGCATCATGGATGTGCAGCCGACAAATCTGCGGCAACTGTGTGATGCCATCATGTCAATATGGACCAAAATCTCTGAGAAATGCTTCCAGCACCTTGTTGAATCTATGCCACGAAGAATTGAGGCAGTTCTGAAGGCAAAAGGGGGTCCAACCCGTTACTAGCATGGTGTACCTAATAAAGTGGCCGGTGAGTGTATATCACTTGTATTTATACATTTAGTGAGTGCAGGTGGCCTCACTTTTAGCTATCTTGCAGCGGGTTCCAAAACCACCATTCCCCATTTCCCTATTCTTTTTTTTTTTTTTTTTTTTTTTGGGGGGGGGGGGTTGGTGACAAGGCACTTTTTACAACGATAGCACAGGTGATACCTTTATTTATTTTGCACACTCAGGAGAATAAAGCACTACGTACCTCTTACACCAAGTGACATTTCCTCTAATATAGATATTCTCTTTCCACACCTTCTCCATCCATTTGAACTAGAACAACATGATAACTTCTTTCAGCCATTTCTCATCTCTCAGAGTTTGCCACACAGACATCTTAGATTCCTACTTTTCCATCATCCTCCCCACCATCTCAATACCCCATCTTGCCACCCTCAATATTGTGACCGCTCTGCTCTCCAATACTATACTGCTGACACAGATAGTCCCCCTGAAAATACTAGTACCACACAGTGCCTTCTTAAAAAATATTACTACACACTCCAAAATAATTGTGCTCAGAAAAGAATACACCTGAGAGTGCCCCCAAAAAATAATTGTGCTCAGCTGCTACTGTGCCAGGTTACATTCACAGTAACAGCTCTCTCAAAAGTCCCATTAGTAATAATTATTTCCCAGAGTGCAGTGCCCTTAGTAGTAAAAGTTCCCCTACAGTGCCCCCAATAGTAAATGTCACCCATAGTGCCCCAAAAGTAATAATGCTCCCATAGTCCCCATACTAGTAATCATGTTCCCCATGGTAGTAATAAATCCCACCATAATGCCTCCAGTAGTAATAATGTCTGCTTATAATGCCCCCAGTAGTATTAACGCCCCCTAAAGTGCGCCAGTAGTAATAATGCCTACCAAAATGTCCCCTATAGTATTCAGTAATTATAAATCCCATCATGATGCCAGTAGTATTAAAGACCCCAGTGCACCCCAGTAATAAAGTGGCCCAGTAGTACTAATGCCTCCCACTAGTAATGCCACCACCATAGTATGCCCCAGAAGTAATAGTGTCCTCTTATACTGCCCCCAGTAGTACTAATTTCTCCCTTATGAATGCCAGTACAAAATGGACAGCGATACAGCTAGATATGGAGAGGCCCTAGCAAAGAGCAATGAAACATTGCTGGCTGTAAATCATACTACTACTAATAGTATTTATTTATGTAGCGCTAAATCTTATATAGCATTTTACAGTCAAAAGGTACATCTTCAAAAAAAATCTGACTTTACAGAGTAACAAAGTAATCAATAAATAAAGCAAGATGAATAAGAGTCCTTCTCACGGGAGCTTGCAATCCATGAGGTAAAACATGCTTGTTTTGTACATTGGTCCATCCATCTTAACCAACTAAGGAAAAGATATAAAGCTGCATGAGCCAGTCACCAGCCAGTGTCTGGAGGGCTTTTGAGTGCATGGGGTGTGATGGATACTGTTTGATGAAGCAAACAGGTTCTGAGAAAGAATGTTGAATGGGGCTGAATGGAAAAGAGATTAATGTGAATGTAATTTTTTATTTTTTTATTTTTGTGCCGGCTTACACAACTGTAGGGGATGTGATTTGCCACCACATAAATATGTGTTCTTAGGAAGTGCCAAAACTGTGAGTGTTGGGAATTAACCTGATTGCCTGGGGAAGGGCATTCCATAGAATGGATGACACTTGAGTGAATTCTTTGAGACAGGACTGAGCGGCTCTGATTATGGAGGATGTTAGTTATAAATTAGTGGTAGAATGCAGAGCACAGGTAGGGTGGTAAACAAAGTTGATGGAGGAGGTATACAAGTGTAACATTGTGGAGAGTGTTGAATCCTATACTGTATAGGTAACCAGTTCTGTGGAATTGGCATAGAGTGGAGGCACTAGTGCAGTAACTGGCGCATGGTTCAGGCATCGGTATAGCGACTGGACAGATAGATGTGACCCTAGAGCTTATCGAGGGGAAGACCGATTAGTAATGAATTACAGTAATCAAAGGGAGAATAGATCAGTCCAACAATGAGAGCTTTTCTTATTTAAACAGTAAGAAAAGGGAGGATTCTTGAGATGTATTTGAGGTGTAGGTGACATGAGTGGCCCATTGATTGAGTATAGGGGGTAGAGGAAAGATCACTGTCAAACAAAACTCCAAGACATCGGGTAAGCTGAATACCACACACTTTTGGAAATATCAGGTTTAGGTAGTTACTAGGAAATGATCGTAAAGACAGTGGACTATCACTAGTGACATGGTCCAGTGTTGATGTCATGGAATGACTGAGGTATAGTGTTGAGCGAGCATGCTCGGCCGAACTCGCTGTTCGGCCAAGCATGTCTACACTTGGGCACGTTTGCGGGAGAGTACTGGCATTCACTGTAATATTGATTTGTATGTTAATGATACGCATTGTATGCTAATGCGTACTAATTTGTATGCTAATGCTACGCATTGTACGCTAATGCGTACTAATTTGTATGCTAATGCTACGCATTGAACGCTAATGCGTACGAATTTGTATGCTAATGCTACGCATTGTACGATAATGCGTACAAATTTGTATGCTAATGCAACGCATTGTACGCTAATGCGTAAAAATTTGTAAGCTAATGCTACGCATTGTACACTAATGTGTACTAATTTGTATGCTAATGCTACGCATTGTACGCTAATGTGTACTAATTTGTATGCTAATGCTACGCATTGTACGCTAATGCTTACAAATTTGTATGCTAATGCTATGCATTGTACGCTAATGCGTACAAATTTGTATGCTAATGTTACGCATTGTGTGCTAATGCGTACAAATTCAGTTAATTAGCATACTTTTATGAGTGAAAGGAGTAAAAGAGGAGAAGTCGCGATTCTGACCTTTTTCTATTAACCAGACACCCTCCTCTCTTCCGAGCGGGGGGTGCCTGGTTTAGTCCCATTGACTAGCATTATGCTTGGGTGCTCGGCCGAGCACTTGAGCACCCCCTAGTGCTCGGCCAGAGCACCCGAACATACGAGCACAGAGGTGCTCGCTCAACACTACTGAGGTATTTTATGTATAATAAGATGTTTCTATACTACTGTTTGGGTTAGTTGTCACATTGAGGGGTTTCTATAAGTAAGATCATTCAGGATCAAGCACTAATACAATAAGCATGGTTTTTAAACAGACCGTACATAGATGCAGTCTGTGTGAGTTCCATTTTTCTCTCAGACCCATTCTAACAAATATTCAGTACAGTTACTGTTTTTTTCTTTTGAAATCTCTTCTTTATAACATATTACTAACATATAACATATAAATCAAAATATAGTCAATTTTAGAGATAAGCAAATTTATTAAATTTGTGTCGAATTTGTAAAATTTTTATAAAAAAATTGGAATCAATTCTACCCAATTTAAAAGTGCTCTGATTGGCCTGAAAATTAGTATATGACACTCTGAGGTCTAGGGCTTAGTTTTTCATATCTTGTTTTATATCTTATATTTTTTTGTTCTTTATTTCCTCCCCCCACCTTAAGCTCTTTAATACAATGACAGCAATAGCAAATAATGTCAAAGTGACACAGACATATATAGTTAAGGGTAAATGCATGGTTAACCATCACATTTGTTATGCTTTTTCTTTTTATTAGAAACCTTCCAAAAATTGTCCCTTATCAGGGGAAAATGATGTTTTAACACACATGATGTTATCAGGAAAAAACAAACAAAACAGTGGCTTATTGTGAATAAGTGTCTAGAAATGATGCCTTAACAGGGGCAAATGCCACAGATTATACACACACAAATGTTAATGTCAGAGTGTCAGAAAAAATAGTGGCTTGTTCTTCACTAGCATCCAAAAATTATGCTTTAATGGGGGCAGATGCCAGCCTATATTTATACACACACAAGTCTTATCAGAAAAAAAACATATGCTTGTTACGAACATGGTTTGAAAAATTATTCCTTATTTTTGTGAGCAGCAGCAGTAGTACAGTCTGGATTTGAAAAGGGTAATATGAGGTGTAAGGTGTGCAGGAGTAATGGTGGGCATGAGGCAGCAATAGAAGTGGCAGTAGTAGCAACACAATATGGAACACACACCTACATCATATTTTAATGCTGCAGATCTTGCACAAATTAGTGTTTTTGTCTTCCAGCACTGTGGAGAAAAACTGTCAAAAAGGAGATACTCACAGAGAGTTAATGATAGCTAAGCTTGGCTTTGGTTTTGAATATAGATGTGCGATCCATGTTTTTCTATTCTTGTTGGTATCTTGCAAAAATTGGGCCTGCATCCAAATTATCAGCAGAATCACCAATTCCTGAGCTTACCATAATAGAAGGAAATCTGGTCATGGCAGTTATTTATTTATTTATTTTGAGGTTCTGGCTGTACAGTCATGGCCAAAAGTTTTGAGAATGATACAAATATTAATTTTTACAAAGTCTACTGCTTCAGTTTTTATAATGGCAATTTGCATATACTCCAGAATGTTATAAAGAGTGATCAGCTTAACAGCAATTACTTGCAAAGTCAATATTTGCCTAGAAAATGAAATTTATCCCCCAAAACACATTTCAACATCATTGCAGCCCTGCATTAAAAGGACCAGCTAACATCGTTTCAGTGATTGCTCCATTAATACAGGTGTGGGTGTTGATGAGGACAGGGCTGGAGATCAATCTGTCATGATTAAGTAAGAATGACACCACTGGACACTTTAAAAGGCTTGTGCTTGGCATCATTGTTTCTCTTCTGTTAACCATGGTTATCTCTAAAGAAACACGCGCAGTCATCATTGCACTGCACAAAAATGGCCTAACAGGGAAGAGTATCGCAGCTAGAAAGATTGTACCTCAGTCAACAATCTATCGCATCATCAAGAACTTCAAGGAGAGAGGTTCCATTGTTGCCAAAAAGTCTCCAGGGCGCCAAAGAAAGACCAGCAAGCGCCAGGACGTCTCTTAAAAGTGTTTCAGCTGCGGGATCGGGCTACCAGCAGTGCAGAGCTTGCTCAGGAATGGCAGCAGGCAGGTGTGAGTGCATCTGCACGCACTGTGAGGCGGAGACTCTTGGAGCAAGGCCTGGTCTCAAGGAGGGCAGCAAAGAAGCCACTTCTCTCCAGAAAAAACATCAGGGACAGACTGATATTCTGCAAAAGGTACAGGGAGTGGACTGCTGAGGACTGGGGTAAAGTCATTTTCTCTGATGAATCCCCTTTTCGATTGTTTGGGACATCTGGAAAACAGCTTATTCGGAGAAGACGAGGTGAGCGCTACCACCAGTCTTGTCTCATGCCAACTGTAAAGCATCCTGAAACCATTCATGTGTGGGGTTACTTCTCAGCCAAGGGAATCGGCTCTCTCACAGTCTTGCCTAAAAACACAGCCATGAATAAAGAATGGTACCAGAATGTCCTCCGAGAGCAACTTCTCCCAACCATCCAAGAGCAGTTTGGCGATCAACAATGCCTTTTCCAGCATGATGGAGCACCTTGCCATAAAGCAAAGGTGATAACTAAATGGCTCAGGGAACAAAACATAGAGATTTTGGGTCCATGGCCTGGAAACTCCCCAGATCTTAATCCCATTGAGAACTTGTGGTCAATCATCAAGAGACGGGTGGACAAACAAAAACCTACAAATTCTGACAAAATGCAAGCATTGATTGTGCAAGAATGGACTGCTATCAGTCAGGATTTGGTCCAGAAGTTGATTGAGAGCATGCCAGGGAGAATTGCAGAGGTCCTGAAGAAGAAGGGTCAACACTGCAAATATTGACTTGCTGCATTAACTCATTCTAACTGTCAATATAAGCTTTTGTTACTCATAATATGATTGCAATTATATTTCTGTATGTGATAAAAACATCTGACAAACACACATAAAAACCAGAGGGCAGCAGATCATGTGAAAATAGAATATTTGTGTCATTTCAAAAAATTTTTGGCAATGACTGTACATTGCCTCTGCTCTTTATAGCCACCATGTCCAGCATCCTTCTCTGATGCTACCTCCTCCTCAGCATCCCAATCAGGTTCCCAGTTCCTGTACAACCTTTACAACACAAAATCATCATAATCATTGCTTTTAGCAGTATTTGGTATATCATTTTTTTTTTACAAAAAAGGGTCAATTTCTCAGCTGTTGCAACAGAATGCATGCTATTAAAGGTTGAGGAGCTGGCCACAATCCTATAGAAACACAACTCTGAGTGACCAGTTCCTTCCTTTGCTTTTCTATGATAAAACCCTCAATCTACAGAATTATGCCCCTATACTGTTCCTATGTCTAGATCACAAGTTGTACACAGAATGGCATCTATAGCGTCCTGAGCAAAAGGACATGTTAAAATCCTTCCCTCGATTGGCTGACACACTGTGATCCTCTGAGCCAATCAGAGCAAGCCCAGGCTATCCCTTCCCTTCAGGGTCATATGATCATTTATCTTCATCCTTCCTCCTGCTTTCCCTACCAATTTTCACAATAAAATGGTTCTGGAACTTTTTTTGTGTGATTTGTCCAAAGCGAATCACCAAAAATTCAACTTTGTGTGGCAGCAGAATTTTTGTGAAATTTGTTACATTTGTAATCAATTCACTCATCTCTAGTTGATATCTATAAAGTCTAGTCATCAATGTACAGAAGTATACGTCAAGTAAAAGAAGTATCAGCTTTCAACACTGAAACAGTTGTCATAGTATCATAGCAGAATTGTACTTTTCATAATAAAGAAATAATACAAACATGGGGGGCACACTAGAAATAAAGGGAGTGAAAAGGAATGCAAAACTAGTCCACATAGATAGTCACTAAACCAAAAATAAATAAAATAAAGCCTCAACAAAAAGTTAAAATATCATGTACGGTAGAATAAAGTTCTATGTGGGACCAAATTACATCCCTACATATACTGTAAGTATGCACCTAGTCCTCAATGGGTTGTCTTCTCCCCTTCCAAAAAACACCAATAAAAAGTAATCAAACAGTCCCATGTACCCCAAAATGGTACAAAAAAAAATGACAGCTCACCCTACAAAAAATAAGCCCTCTAAAAGCTATGTAGACAGAAGGGTACAATAAAGTTCTATGTGGGACCAAAATACATCCCTACATATACTGTAAATATGCACCTAGTCCTCAATAAGAACAACAGTAATATCTAGACAATCCATAACATCCTTCTAAAATACATCCTTAATAAATAAAACACAATGTTTGTCAAAGATATACCTATAAGAAACCAAAAGATGTCCAGGTTAAAGTGCGATCATTCTCTGCATGATGTGTATCAATGGTCAATACCAGCTTCCTCAGTGTCCGCATGGGACAGAAATTTGATACATTTTAACCCGTTATGTAGCCCCCCTTTTCTAACAGCTGTGTAGACAGAAAAATAAAGAGAGTCATGGCTGTCATAATAGGAAGATGCAAACAAATTTTTTTAAAGGTTTTGATCTATTTTTTAATTAGTAGAATAAGATGGAAACTATATAAATTTGGCATCTCTGTAATTGTATCGTCCCGTTAAAGTTTTTTACCCCACAAAGATTTTCTTTCCCATTTTCCAATACATGATATGATAAATTAAATTGAACCATTGAAAAATACAACTTTTGCCTCACAAAATGGGAATGGGAATGGATAATTTAAAAAAGTTATGGCCCTTGTAAAGTGGGAAGGAAAAAACTAAAACAAAAATTGGCCATGTCCTTGAGGGGTTAAAGAAATTTGGCATAGTGCCAGAACAAGCATCCCATAATTCTCAACAAGGTGGATTTTTTACCCAAAATTAGTTGACTACTGCCCCCCCCCCCAAAAAAAAAAAAAAAAAACATAATATATATATATATATATAATAATAAGAAGAAGAAGAACAAAAATAAACACATTATTTTTGAGCGGGTTAGGAACCCTGTGATAAAAGTGACATACACTAGTTTTCAACGCATAGGAAGGCAATAACATTTGGAGCTGAAATATAAAATAAAAGATAAATGCCTAAAGCAAACTCTGTTCTGTGCGATCCAGCTGTATACATTTGGCATTACGGCTACCAATTGCGTTGTCATTTAAGCCTCCCCCATGTCTGTATTTTCACTATTTCGTCTCTGTGGCTAATGTTACTACTGTATAAAGACGACATATGCATTGATTGCTGTGTTCGCGGTTCACCGAGAGGTGCGACTCTATAACTCCTCCAGAAAGACAGAAATTCCTACCATAAATGAAATTTCTAGCTTTTCTCTAATGACCTCGTTACTGTTCTCGCATATGTTAATGAGAGTCCTTAACTGAAACTACATATTTACCAGGATAGAATTTTCATGGTGGTAAACTGTTGCTCAGGAGATTGATCAGCCATGATGTGCAATATGGAAGGAACCTGTAACTGCACAGACATTGCATGTAAGGAGAGTTCAACATGAGGGAAACAGATGGCACATCAGACAATTGTGTCTATAGAAGATGTGGCGTCTTTAAAGTCGTTCTTGTTTTTCATTTGGGTTTATATTCATTGTTTCATACTTTACCTACATTTCTCTCTGCGCTGCGAGAATAGCAAGGCAATGTTGTAAAGGTTTTATGTTGAATATGAGCTCCGCCAAAGACATATAGACTACAGTACTGCACGATAGTCTCCAATAGGGCTCAGCTGCAATGCTTCATACAGTCCATGGACAAGAGTGCTGATGTTTCTGGTAGAAAGCGGCTTTCTAAAATACAGATTGTACAGCACCATCATCGCTTTCTATCACTAATAACTGTCTCTGTCCTGGATGGTACTCACTACTTCACTAAAGGCTCATTCACACAACCATATGAATGGGTCTGCATCCTTTCCACAATTTTACGGAACGGGTAAGGACCCATTCAGTTCAATGGGGCCGCAAAAGATGTGTCCTGCACACCGTAATCTGTTTGCATCTGTAGTTCTGTTCAGCAATTGCGGACAACAATAGGTATTTTCTATCATAGTGGCGGCCATGTGCGGTCCGCAAGTTGCGGAATGCACATGGGCCGGTATCCATGTTTTGCGGTCATGAGAATGTAGCCTAAAGACAGTAGATAGTGGAAATTGTTGCCCCAATCTATACTTGCCAATAGCAAGTGTAGATTTCCTTTCTTGTCTTTAGGCCAGCCTAAATCGTCTGTGTGCCTCTTAATAAATTTGGCACAATTTAGTCAAATTGTCTATAATTGTCTATCAATCTTAAAGGGGTTTTCCAGGATATTTTTTTTGATGACCTATCCTCAGGATAGGTTGCCAATATCAGATCAGCCGGGTCAGACACCCGGCATCATCTTCTTGAAGAGAAGGTTGCGTGCCATGCCAGCACAGCCTTCCCTTCATTGTTTACCTGCTCGCCATCTACATCATAGAGGTGAGCAGGTGTAGATACAAGAAGCTGTCCCATTCCTTTCAATGAGAATGGCTCTGTAGTATAAATTGGAAAGGAAGGAGCTGTCTCATTCAAGTGAATTGGACGGCTTCTTGAAATTATATCTGCCCAACTCTGTGACGGCCAGCAGGTAAACAATCGAGGGAAGGCTGTGCTGGCACGGTGCATGGCCTTCCCTTTTAGCCATCTGATCGGCGGGGATGCAGGGTGTCGGACCCCCAATGATCTGATATTGATGACCTATCCTGAGGATAGAAATAATAAAGGTGATAACAGCACCAATGTCCCTTTCAGACTTCCCTCTGGAATGCCTCAGCCTGTCAGCATCCACATATACCCAGCGATCGCTCCATTTAAACAGCACCAAATAAAGTAATCGGCAGCATGTCTTCCAAGGATTCTTTATTCAAAATGGGTCCATAAAAATGTACAAAAAGTGCCAAAAATAGTTCAACATTCCAACTACAGCATAGTCTTTCTCTGACTATGTTGTAGTTGAAATGTTGCACTATTTTTGGAACTTTTTGTACATTTCTATGGACTTGTTTTGAATAAAGAATCCTTGGAGAACATGCTGCCGTTTACTTTGGTGATATCCTGAGGATAGGTCATCAATAAAAATATCTCAGAAAACCACTTTAATAAATCTTCCCCACAACCTCCATGTAGATGTTGTACATAATCAGCTTCTGATTAGGACTTTAGCACTTCAACGTAACTGTGCCACCATTCTGTCCATTCACATAATACATATCAAGTGTGCTAACTATTGAACTACCATGCTGTCCATCCACCTGAGATGTGTCCTTCATTAAATTTCCTCTTGTCTGGACATATCCTGATATGTGTATCACAAGGTAACTACATTTTCAAAACAGTGTGAATTTATGGTATTATATCACAAGATGTCCATCCTACAGTTGTCTTTGTGTGGCCATCCAGCGGTTATATTGTGGATTGCAACCTAGATTTTACTAGCATGTTGCAATATTGTATTGAATTGGAGCCCTTAGTCAACTTCTATAGACTACCATATGTGATAAATCCCATTTTTGGTACCACCTCTGATACATGATCCCAGTGTTTATTTACAGCTGCTGCAGTCACTAGATGACTGTTACTATATCACAATAGGTGAAGAGTTGCAGAGTTGGGACCCAGCAAGAATTTATGGCGGATCAATTCAATAAGATGGAAACACTGATTTAATTTTACCAAGATCAGCTTAACAAAAAAGTACATTTTTTTCCTTTTTTTAGTTCAATGCCTTTTTAAATATCGCTGGTTGTCCAGAGAGCATTGAGATTTATAGTTTGACACTTGTCTTTTGTTTTCCATTTCACATGCACATGAGGAGGACTGATCTTCCATGTACGGCGACCATTACTCTGAAAGGACATGAAATATCACAGAGATCAGGCTGCCATATCATAATCTCTTTGTCAGACAGATGGGTGTTTTAGTGAGGACTGTTGCAGAAAATAAATGGGTTTTACATTTTTCATTAGCGTATCACTTTGACAGTTGAACTCTATTATGATGTCTTCAGGAAGTATCTGATCCATTCTATTATGCCGAGTGACAAAGAGAAAGCGTCTGCAATGATTCAAGAAAGGTCATCCTCAACCACCATTCTGCTGAGCTGAATGTTCAGATGTAATAAAGGACATGGAACAGATGGAATTCCATAGTCAAATATACAATGTCTAATTTCAAAGGAGATGTTTTACCAGTTACTTAGACGAACGTATTCATTTCCAAGCAAAATCAGTTTGTAGATTACCTTTATGGTTTTTATACAAAGTGAGGAGACCATGATTAGTAAAGACATATCAAGAGAAATACTGTAGTACACAATAAGAATTGGTCCTACCCTTCAAAAAAATCAGAAAAATACCCCATTGCATTGTTTTTTTTTCTGTACATTTTAACTCCTTGTTCCCCAGGCCAGTTTTATCTTCCTACCCAGGCCTTTTTTTGTACATCTGAATTGCCATTTTATGTGTTGATAACTTTTGAGTTTTACTTGTCTAACCGAATCTGAGATTGGAACATTTGGCTCAATTTTTTTTTCTTATATTTGTAAAAGAAAATTACAAAAAAATCAAAATTTTCTAAATTTGAATTTCTCTACTTTTACAACAGATAATAATACCTCATAAATAGAGATGAGCGAGCATTAAAATGCTTGGATGCTCGTTATTCGAGACAAACTTTTCCGGATGCTCGGGTGCTCGTTTCGAGTAACGAACCCCGTTGAAGTCAATGGGAGACTCGAGCATTTTTTGCAGGGGACCAAGGCTCTGCCTAGATGATGGAAACACCACGGAAATGGACAGGAAACAGCAGGGGCAGCATGCATGGATGCCTCTGAGGCTGCCTAATCCCACCATTTCCCTAAATTCTCCTGCAACAGCCTGGTGGTTACCCTCATTGCAATTGTGCTTACCCAGACCAAGAAAGGCGAGGCACATGCCCATCACATGTTAGGGAAGCACCCAACTAGGTGCAACGAAGGTCCATCACCCATGCCCATGCTGGCACTGCTCTCCTATCCCCAGCCACACGATGCAGGCATAAGCCTGAAACAGCATGGCGGTGACACCAACAAGTGACCAAGTTAGATGAGGTAGCAGGTAAGCCACCCAAAAATTTAGCTTGACGCAGCATGGTAGTGACAACAGAGTGACCAAGTTAGACTGAGGTAGCAGGAGGTGAAGCACGGATGGTAATTCGAAGAAGGAGGAGGAGGGGTTGGAGGAAGAGGCATAGAAAGTCTGAGAAACCGTGACCGAGGTAGGCCCCGCAATCCTTCAAGTGGGCAGTACATGAGCGGCCCCAGGGTCAGACTCGGTCAGAGTGACCGAGCTACACGATGGTAGCAGGTAGAGCACATAAAAAATTTAGCGTCGCCCTGTATGGCTGTGACTACACATTGACCGAGCTACACGACGGTAGCAGGAAGAGCACAGGAAAAATTTAGTGTGGCCCTGTATGGCTGTGACTATACATTGACCGAGCTACACGACGGTAGCAGGTAGAGCACAGGAAAAATTTAGCGTGGCCCTATGTGGCTGTGGCTGTCAATTTAGGTACGGTTGACAACTATGAAATTGATCAAGTGGGGCATGTGTTTATGTGTGTATGTATTCTTCTCAGTTTAATACCGTATATGTCACCTATACGGAAAAATACGTTTTTTTAAAAGTGACGTTTAGTATAGATCAGTTAAAGAGAAAGAAAGGATTTTATGAAATGGATTTGTATTACTGAGAGCAAAAAGACTTATTTTTTTACGTGATGTGCAGTATAGATCAATTACACAGAAACAACGGATTGTGGTCTGTGCAGACAGAGTTGCTGGACTGTAACTCACAGAATTGTTCCACTGAGCTGTATGAAATGGATTTGTATCACTGAGAGCAAAAGAACGTATTTTCTAATGTGACGTGTAGTATCGATTACTTGGAGAGAAAAAGTGGAATGTGCAGACTTGGGCTGCTATAGTGCAAACCACAGAGCAAGCGAGTGACACTGCAGGAGCAGGCAAACCACATAAACATTTTTCGTGGCCCTGTATGGCGGCGGTGACAACAGAGTGACTGAGTTAGTATGCGGTAGCTGGTGAAGCACCCAAAAATTTAGCCTGACACAGCATGGCGGTTAACCACCAATGACTTTGTCCGACTGAGAATGCAGTGAAATGGCTTTTGTTGAGCCTCCAAAATTTTTTTTATTTTCGGAGTACATAAAATCGACACTCAGCAAAAAAAAAAATTTTAAATGTCGGTACTTGCGCCTTCTGAAAAAACTGTTTTGGACTGTCTGTTTGACGCTCCCGAAACATTGTTTTACAGTGTCTGTAGTTGACACTGCGGAAAAATTGTTTAGAGAGAGGGCCTGTAGGTGGCCCTCCGAAAAAATTGTTTGGAGAGAGGGCCTGTAGGTGGACCTCCGGAAAAAATTGTTTGGAGAGAGGGCCTGTAGGTGGACCACCGGAAAAATTGTTTGGAGAGAGGGCCTGTAGGTGGACCTCCGGAAAAATTGTTTGGAGAGAGGGCCTGTAGGTGGACCTCAGGAAAAATTGTTTGAAGAGAGGGCCTGTAGGGGGCCCTCCTGAAAAATTGTGGTAAGAGTGCCAGTTGGACCTCTAAAAAATGGCGTTTTTTTGGTCAGCGTTAGGCAAAGACGACAAGGAGGAGGAGTAGGAGGAGTAGAGAAGAGGAATCGGATAAATAAGTAATGTAAATCTTTAGCTGCTTTCCCCCGGAGGAGATTTAAATTCCGGTGAAATCCAGGCTTTGTTCATTTTAATAAGCGTCAGCCTGTCAGCGCTGTCAGTTGACAGGCGTGTACGCTTATCGGTGATGACGCCACCAGCTGCACTGAATACCCGCTCTGACAGCACGCTAGCGGCAGGGCAGGCCAGCACCTCCAAGGCGTACAGCGCCAGTTCAGGCCACGTGTCCAGCTTTGAAACCCAGTAGCTGTATCGAGCAGAGTGATCCCTACAGACGTTGGTATGGTCAGCTAGGTACTTCCTCACCATCTTTCTGTACAGCTCTCCCCTACTCTGCCTAGACTGGGGACAGGTGACAGTGTCTTGCTGGGGTGACATGAAACTGGAAAAGGCCTTGGAGAGCGTTCCCCTGCCAGTGCTGTACAAGCTGCCTGCTCGCCTCCTCTCCGCCGCTACTTGGCCCACAGAACCATGCCCTCTGCCACTCGCGGCGTCAGATGGAAAGGATTGTTTCAGCTTGTGCACCAGGGCCTGTTGATATCTATTCACTCTCATACTCCTTTCCTCTGCAGGGATGAGAGTGGAAAGGTTCTGCTTGTACCGTGGGTCCAGGAGAGTGAACACCCAGTAATCGATGTTTGAAAAAATGCTTCTAACACGAGGGTCACGGGATAGGCAGCCTAACATGAAGTCTGCCATGTGCGCCAGAGTCCCAACACGCAAGAATTCCCTCTCCTCACTGGCCTGACTCTCCATTTCCTCCTCCTCCTCTTCAGCCCATACACTGAGTTAAGAAGGACTGAGCACTGGTACCCTCTTCTGTCTCGCCGACATTCTCCTCCTCTTCCTCCTCATCCTCATCCCCCTCCTCCAATACGCGCTGAGAAACAGACCGGAGGGTGCTCTGGCTATCAAGCGACGTATCTTCCTCCACCGTCTCGTGTGACAAGCGCAAAGCATCCGACTTGATGCTGAGCAGTAAGTTTTTCAACAGGCAAAGCAGCGGGATGGCGAGGCTCATAATGGCGGCATCGCCGCTGAAAATCTGTGTTGACTCCTCAAAGTTGCTCAACACCTGGCAGATATCAGACATCCACGTCCACTCCTCATTGTAGACTTGAGGAATCTGACTGTCCTGACTACCAGTTCTGGTGGAAGTTGAAATCTGGCAGTCTACAATCGCTCTGCGCTGCTGGTAAACTCTGGATAACATGTTTAATGTCGAATTCCATCTTGTGGGCACGTCACACAACAGTCGGTGAGCGGGCAGTTGTAGGCGGCGCTGCGCTGCCCTGAGATTGGCAGTATCTGTGGTCGACTTGAGGAAATGCGCACAGATGCGGTGCACCTTGGTGAGCAAATCAGACAGATTGGGGTATGTCTTGAGGAAACACTAAACTATGAGATTGAACACGTGGGCCAGGCATGGCACATGTGTCAGCCTGCTGAGTTGCTGAGCCGCCACCAGGTTACGCCTGTTGTCACACACAACCATGCCTGGCTTGACGTTCAGCGGTACCAGCCACAGATCGGTCTGCGCCGTGATGCCCTGTAATAGTTCTTGGGCGGTGTGCCTTTTGTCACCTAAGCTCAGCAGTTTGAGCACCGCCTGCTGGCGCTTAGCCACGGCACTGCTGCTGCGCCTAGAGCTACCGACTGACGGCGCCGTGCCCACGGATGGTAATTTGGAGGAGGAGGTGGAGGAGGAGGAGGGGTCGGAGGAGGAGGCATAGTACGTCTGAGAGACCGTGACCGAGGTAGGCCCTGCAATCCTCGGTGTGGGCAGTACATGAGCAGCCCCAGGGTCAGACTCGGTCCCAGCCTCCACCAAGTTAACCCAATGTGCCGTCAGTGATATATAGTGTCCCTGCCCGGCAACACTTGTCCACGTGTCTGTTGTTAGGTGGACCTTTTCAGAAACAGCGTTGGTCAGGGCACGGATGATGTTCTGTGACACATGCTGGTGTAGGGCTGGGACGGCACATCGGGAAAAATAGTGGTGGCTGGGGACCGAATACCGAGGGGCAGCCACCGCCATGAGGTTGCGAAAGGCCTCGGTCTCTACCAGCCTATAGGGCAGCATCTCCAGGCTCAGCAATTTGGAGATGTGGAAGTTGACTGCTTGGGCATTTGGGTGGGTGGAACTGTATTTAATCTTGCGCTCCAACTTCTGCTGTAAAGACAGGTGAACGCTGTGCAGGGACACATTGGTGGACGCTGTGGAGGATCGTGGAGGCAAAGGTGTGGTTTTCCGGCGGGAGGCGCTCGTGCCGGGTTCCTTGGCAGGCTGACTAGAGGAGGCAGCAAGTGACACAGGGGAAGGAGCAGTGGTGGGACCCGCAGAAGGTGAACGGCCTTGGTTCCATTGAGTGGAGTGTTTAGCACTCATATGCCTGCGCATGCTGGTGGTGGTTAGGCTAGTAGTGGTGGCACCCCTGCTGATCCTGGTGTGGCACAGGTTGCACACCACAGTCCGTCAGTCATCCTCAAATTGTTAAAAGAACCTACAGACTTGCGAACATCTAGGCCTCGCCACGGGAGCTTCACTACGTGAAACAGTTGCTGCTGATGCACCAGCTCTGGCCCTGCTTCTCCCTCTGGCCACACAACTGCTTCTTCCAACCTGTTCTGGTGCAGCACTGTCTTCACTCGTTTTATCAACCCAGCTTGGGTCAGTCACCTCGTCATCCTCCGATTCCTCAGCCTGCTCCCCCCTCGGACTTCCTGCCCTGACAACAACTTCACCACTGTCTGA
>ONZH01004039.1:0-32903 GCA_900303285.1 Rhinella marina
GTCCGCTAGTCTTCCTCGGCCGCGCAACAAATAGAACATGTCCTATTCTTGTCCCTTTTGTGGACAAAGGATAGGACATTTCTACAGTAGAACAAAAAATGGCGGCAGGCTCTCGGATGGTATCATTGTTTTGCAGATTTTCGATTTGCGGACCACAAAAACAGGTACGGTTGTGTGCAGGAGCCCTAATAGAGTAGAACAGAGGACTGCCCTCCCTTAAAGGGTTATTCCCATCACATATAATGGAGGCATATCACTAGGATATGCCCCCATTGTCTGATAGGTGCGGGTCCCACCTCTGGGACCCACACCTACAGAGAGAACAGAGCGGGGAGAGCTGTGCCTGGGGGACCCTGGATTTCCTGGGGTCCGTCCACCACCAAGTGCTGCTCCCATACAAGTGAATGGGAGTGCACTGCACATGCGAGGCCCCTGCTCCCATTCATTTCTATGGGGCAGACGGAAATAGCCCAGCCAGCTGAATGAAGGGCAGCTTAATTTCCCCACTCCATTCTCATATTCTAACCATATGCCCCCATTGTCTATGATGGGACAACCACTTTAATGGAGTTATCCTACGGTTTGTAACTGACTTGTAACTCTGGATAGGTCATCAGCTCGGGTCTAACACCCAGGACCAACTGTTTGAGATAGGCCCGGCCTTCTAGCTGCTCACCCCAGGTCAGTGGTGTCACTACCATCGGCCATGTGGCCTAGGTGCAGCTCAGTGAAAGGGGTAAGGAGCAAGAAGGAGGCGGCTTTCTCAAAAAGCTGATCTGCGGGGGTCTCGTATGTCATACCCCCACCAATCAGATACTGATGATGTATTCAGAAGATAGGTTCCTGACTGACCACATTGCTGCAGGACCTGCTACATGTCTGCTAATGTGTTCAGCAGGGCAAAGACACTCAAATGTGCAATACTGTCTTCAATACGGCATTATTGGGGTTGTCCCACCATAACAATCACCTAACCACAGGATCTGATTAATTGGGGTCTGACCACTGGGACCCTGAGTTCCCGAAAAGGACTACTGAAGATAGCCAGACCCGGTCGTATCCTGCGGATAGGTGATGAGTTGTTATGGTGGGACAGCCCCATCAAGAACCTACCTGTAAACGGCAAAGGATGTCAGCAAATCCTGTGCGAGTTGGCCGACTGTCTGCATTAGATTCAGATCTACAAGAAATAAGTGATCAGGACTTCTAATATATAATATACAGACACGTTCACCGTACGATAGGACCGATGGTGCTCCTCACCTGCAGGAAAATTCTAGCACAGCATCAACCACTATGGAGCAAGCGACCTCCAAGTCGTTTCCCACAGCCGCCCTTTCCAGAGGATTCGGAGATAAAGCGGGAATTCAGAGCCCAGCGTTGGTATTCCTGCCTGCAGAGAGTGCACACGGCGTCAGGCAGAGACAGCATCTGGTAGACGTGTCATCCATGGTTACCGCCAGACACTTACCTCTCGGTGTCGCATAGAGGGTCATTATCTAAACCCAGGTTCATCTCCCACAGCAGCCAATCTCTGAAAGATAACTGCAAGCGACGGAGAAAACTATTACTATACGTAAAAGCGAAAAAACGCGCTCTTTTCCATACCACGTGCTGCATTTTTAGTGGCATGGTTTGCAAAAAAATGTGTGGTTGGCGGTTTTTTTTTTTTTGTTCTCGGCGGCTTTTCCCTGCAGAGTAGGGAATGGAAATACGCCAAAGGCTTCAACATGCTGCGTTAAAAAAAAAGCCAGATACGAAAAATGCCACCATGCAAAAGCAGAGCCGAAATAATGCAGCAAACAAACAAAACCAAATGTGCAAAAAATTCCACTAAAACCGCAAAAGTGCCGAAAAACGCCACAAAATAGCTGTGTGTGTTTTTCAGCCCAATAGGAGTAATGGAAGTCTAATATTATCACCCAGCTTTTTCAGCGACGTTTATATGTTTGCAGTCACTGAATACTGACCTGGAAGGTGTCCTCTGCCTAGCAGCCGCTGTAAGTGACTCTGGCGCCAGAGGGCGACCGCCGCTTCCTTCCAGCCTGATGAAGGAAAGAGCAATGAGCGACAAAGGGCAGGGGTATCCTCTTCCTCCTCCATCATCCCTTCCTCTCTGGCTTCCAGGACCAGCCGGGGCAAGAGATGTTGTAGCTGTGATAAAGAAAAATGGCAGAATTTACGGACGGTAACACATTGCCCCAATGCCAGCCGCGCAGCGCTGTGACCTCAAGGGATAGGACGCAAGTGGAAAGATACAGAGGAGCAGTGCGGCCACACGTCCAAAAGGAAAAACGGACACATGGACAAATCGCACATGGTAGGGGTTCCGAGGTCGGAAAAATGATAACACACCCTAGAAATAGAAGATAGAAAACACGCAGGGACAGACGGGCTGCTCTGAGCACTCAACAGCTCTGCTCAGCTGTCCACAATACCCAATGTATGTGCTGTTTGCTATGTTTTAGTACTTAAAATTAAAAGCACTTTTTTCAAACAAAGCTGCTTAGTGTCACCCATAACTTTATTTTTTTACTTGTCAACGAAGCTGTGTGAGGGTTAGTTTTTTGCATTTTATTACATCATTTTGGGATACACAGGACCGTTTGGTCATTTTTTTTTAAATTCTGTTTTTTGGTGGGAGGCAAGGTATCCAAAAATCAAAATTCCTATTTTTTTTTTTTTTTTTTAACAGTGTTCACTGTGAGGTTTAAATAATAGGATACTTTATCATAATGTATGTATATGCTGATACTAAGATTCTTCTACATGTATATTCATGTGTCACTGGAGATATGTATGAATCAAATGATGTATGTTTATCTTCTTGTTTTCTTTCCAAAATTGAAAAGCATTCAAAATAAAGCCTATTAAAAAAAAAAAAAAAAAAAATAGGATACTTTAATAGATCGGTTTGTGGACGTGATGATAGCGATTCTATATATGAAATTAGAAAAGAGGCTTTTTTTGACATTTTCAAAAAATGTTTTTTTTTAAAAGTTTCTTGAATTTTTTTTAGCCCCCTTAAAGGGTTATTCCCATCTTGGACAATGGGGGCATATCGCTAGGATATGTCCCCATTGTCCTATAGGTGCGGGTCCCAGCACTGGCTCGGCAATTTCCGTCGGCTCTATAACAATGAATGGGAGCAGGGGCTGCACATGCACAATGCACTTCCATTTACTTGTATGGGGAGCAGCGCTTGGTGGAGGACGGAACCCGGGAAATCCGGGGTCCTCCAGCCACAGATCTCCCCGCTCCGTTCTCGTTGTAGGATGTGGGACCCGCACCTATCAGACAATGGTGGCATATCGCTAGGATCCTAGCGATATGCCACTATTGAATGTGATGGGAATACTCCTTTAAAGAGGCCCCTGTCTGCCATGCCAAGTACTCAGCACCCTCCAATTTGGATAAACTGCTGGGATCGGAGCTATCTCCGGTCCTGGCAGTGAGAGTTGGGTGCCCATTGTGTAATGGTGCGCACCCGATGTGCTACTACAGCGCTGTGACGTAATAGTGTCTTTGGTTACCCATGCCCATCATATTCTGCTGGTCTGCAGAGTACAGGGAATTACAGCAGGTTTATTATACACAGTGGAATTAGCAGCTACAGTCAAATGATAGTTTTATGGAAGTTTACTTCAAACACTAAAAATTACCTTACGCATAAATAAGGGGGGGACGCAGTCCAGTGAGGCCCCAGGGGAGAGCAGAGGGAACCTGCAGCAGGCATAGGAAACTGCTGCTGTGCAAAACCTAAAAGAGAAAAAGACCTTGCAGCTGAGCAGTCTGCAACCTGTGGCTCTCCAGCAACACTACATCTCCTAGAGCCACAGGGTGCAGATCAATGCCCTACCCTGCCTTGCGTGACCCCCATCATGACACTCTTTATGGGGATTAAAGGACATCTGTCAGCAGATTTGTACCTATGACACTGGCTGACCTGTTACATGTGCTCTTGGTAGCTGAAGGCATCTCTGTTGTCCCATGTTCATATGTGTTCGCATTGCTGAGAAAAATGATGTTTTAATATATGCAAATGAGCTTCTAGGAGCAATGGGGGCGTTGCTCTTGCACCTAGAGGCTCAGCTCTCTCAGCAACTGTAGCATCCTGCACTTTGATTGACAAAGCCAGGCAGTGTAAATGTCATCACACCTGGCGGAAAGGACGCAGCAGTTGCAGAGAACCGAGCCTCTAGGTGTAATGACGACGCCCCCGTTGCTCCTAGAGGCTCATTTGCATATAATAAAACATCATATTTCTCAGCAATGCGGGCACATATGAACATGGGACCAACACAGATGACTTCAGCTGCCAAGTGCACATGTAACAGGTCAGCCAGTGTCATAGGTACAAAACTGCTGACAGATTCATTCAATGTCATAAGTGATAACAGTGGAGACTACAGTTACAGATGAGCTCAGATGCACAGAGCACTCACCTGAGAATTACAGAGACGGATTTAAGGCATTGGGGGTTCAGCACCAGTTCCCAGAACTTTTCTAACGCATTCACTTCTAGGTTTGGGGTTGTAAGTGACGCCCGACACTCGTGGAGGTGAACAGAGAAAACAGCAAGTCCAACCATATGCGGATCTTTCAGGAGTCCTGCCTATAATTCAGCCACAAGTCACATCAGAGCCTCAAGTACAAGACGCACATACGTATAGTTAATAGCTACAAGACGTACCTGCTGGCATAAGAGCTGCCGCATCCGGCTCAGCACGGCGTGGAGGGCCCGGGGATGACCACACAGCATCTTCACATACAAGGAGGGCCAGGGTCCTTGTCTGCAGAGGTCACACAGTCCAAAAGTAATGCAGAAATAGCCAAGCACAGCCCAAACAAATTTAGCAACTTTCTAATTTTCAGCATCTCTGCTTGCTGTCAGTGCATGGAAACTTTACATTTGCCATGTGCACTCCTCACAGCTGAGAGTTAGTTATCCTTGTATCCGGTCTAGGCAACCATTTGCCAGCTGAACAGCCTGGCCTGATACACTGTAACAAACTATCAGTTCAGAAGAGTTTACAGAGCAATGTCCACATTGGACAGAATTGATGTGCCGCTATTCCAATAGACAATTGTGCCAACTGTCCATGACGGGGGCAGCAGACATTTTCTTTGCGTATCGGAAGCAATCATCACGTGACAGCTCATTTCTCACAGGGGGGCAGTGGTGGCAGAGGTGTCCTGTCTGCTGCCATACGTAGGTCTTATTACCTGTCAGGGGGATTGGCGCTGGAGGCGGCCATGACACACTGGCAAAAGGATGTGAGAAGCAAATCGGCAACCTGCAAAGGAATTGATTACTAAGGTAAGAGTCAGAGACAAGAACCTAAGAGAAGAAGAAGAAGAAGACGACTCCAGCTAACCGTCAGCTCCTGCGGCTCCAGCTCCTCCACAGACTGTGACATGGTGGGAACAGCATCTATGCTGGAGCTCTCCATTACGGACGCCAGTCTGTCAGAAATCACGGCCACGTGAGACGAGATCTCTGAGCGGAAAGACATCGATTAGACCGTTATAAAGGAGAATCGGGGACAAGAGAGTCATATTCAGGGCGGGAGGACACAGCCATAGACACCTGCTCATCACACACCATCGTATCTCGTCGGGTCTGTGACGAAGGGTCTCAGCTCCCACAGTGCCGCCTGTAACCTGGCCACGGGCTCCTCGTTCAGAGACACATCCATCTTCTCATTTCCTAATATAAGGAATTCAGGATCAGTGTTAGAAAAATCTCCTAGATCCAAAAGAAAAATACGTAGGACGTACAATGTGCTATTCTTGACCCCACGATAACCAATGACGTACATGTATATCAGTGGACACACGAGCGTATGATGCGGAGCCTGCTTGGTGTTCCAGCACTGACACCTGCTAGGTTCCGAATTATCCCCAATATGCTGCGGTCAATAGTGACTACGGCATCTGAGCAATTAGAAAAAAAGGAGGGTCGTCCTCTGCCTGCCCACGATGCAAGCACGGGGAGCCAATCAGCTGTCATAGCAGTCGGGGGCCATGTTTACCGCTCCTATTACAAAATGGTATAAGATACTGGTAAAATCAGTATACACTGCAATACAGAAGTATTACAGTTTATAGTACAAGCGATTAAATAGTTGCAGGTGCAAGAAGTTCCCTCTCCGGCACAGAGACTCACACGTTAAAAAAAATAAAATAAAAAAAATTCCAATTTTTGGTCACCTCATCCCCCATAAAAGAATGGATCAAAAAGTTGTATTCTGTACCCCAATATTGGTACAAATAAAAACTACAACTCATCTAAAATAACATGAACGGCGTAAAACTAAACCCCAAAGCAAAGATGAAAGCACGTTTTTTCTCTACTTCACCCCCTCCAAGTTATTTTTTTTTTTTTGCAGTTTCTCAATACAGTATACAAACCATTAAAGAAGACCTGTCATCACTTGTTGATATGAACATGGTTTACAAGCCATGATTCCCACTGGTCCCCTTATCAGCAAGATGGGTTTTTACTAATTTTAACTCCACTGATACACTGTGACGAACATTCAGGACAGATACGTTCTAAGATATATGACAATGATCCCAGACTGCTCTGACTACAGAAGTTTCACTTCTTCACTACATGAAAACCTACAACACCTCCCGATAATTACCTTCCAGCCTCCGGTGTTTCTCCAGCTCACAGGCATCGAGATAAGAGGTCATCATGGCCGTCGGGATTTTATATCAGCTCTGCGGCAAATATAGAAAAGGGGGAGATTAGGCCATAGGAAGAACACAGGTCCTTCCCAGCATGCCCTGCTATGCTAAAGCCAATAAAACAAAATCTGTCTTCAGTAAGCTCCCCCTAGTGGTAGCTGTAGTAGGCAGACAGAATTGTATAATTCAATTTGGCTCTGTTCACGTTATTTTTCAAGCATGTTGGAGAGATCTGGAATACGTCAGGATTATTTTTGCACCCCCACCCACTTCACTGCACTCCACTGGTATGCATACTTTTTTTTTACTGGATAGACATGCATCATCTATGATCCTTTTATATGCAGTGGGGCACAGCAGACATATATACGGCACAGTATTTTTTTTTTTTTTAATACAGTGGCATATTTGGGGAATACTCCCCTGACATATCTGAAAACTAGATGTATAAAGAGCCTTACATACACTTTAAAGGGGTTTTCCAGGATCACTATGTTCTTTTATCTGATAGTTTTTACCTCATACACACATCTTCCTTATGCTTTTTTTCTTAATTTGGACTCTCCTGACCTGTTTTCACCACATAAACCAATCCCTCTGGTTGTTTCCATCCTGTAGGCAGCACTTCTTCCTGTTGCTGTATCCAACCAAACCCATGATGCACTTCTCCTTCCTCTGCCACAGCACCCAGCTCCGCCCTGGACAATACCCAGCTAGTTAAAAGCTCCTCCCACCCAGCTATTTACATAGACACTCCCCCATCACTGCCCGTACAATACCCAGCAAGTTAATAGCTCCTCCCACTCATCTATTTACATAGACACTCCCCTATTACTTCCCCGCCCATGCAACAGGAAATAAGAGCTTCATGGACACGGTCATGTGATCGCAGAATGGGAGATCAGTCATAGGATCTCAATAGCAGGGAAAACGCTTCAGTTTTGTCCCTATTCATTGTCAACGGGGACAAAACTGAACGAAACCGAGTGCACCAGAATGCATTTTATTCCGTTTGGTTGCGTCCTCATTGCGGGCAGAATAACGCTGCAAGCAGAGCTTTTCTTTCCGCAATGTGGTGCGGAGCAAAACAGGAGCCGTCGTGACACTGTAAGTCAATGGGGACAGATCAGTTTTCTTGGAAACAATAGAAAACAAATCCGTCCCCCATTGACTTACAATGGTTTTAGTGATGGATCCATCATGGCTATTGTAGAGATAATACAACCGGATCCGTTCAGAACGGAGTCAGTTGGTTGTATGACTATGACTATGGGAGCGATCCTTCCCATTGAAATTAATGGGACAGTTAGGTGTAATTACACCTACTCACCGCTACCCATGTTACGCTCGTACAGCGCACGCCTCCTCTTGAAACAGCTGATCGGCGAGGGTGCCGGGTGTTGGACCCCCGCCGATCTGATATTGATGACCTATTCCTGAGGATAGGTTCATCAATATATATAACTCTAGAACCCCTTTAAATCCCTGTATATGGGGGCATAGAATAGAAAATCAGCTAAAACCAACTATTTATGTGCCAAACTCTACCGCTTCTCTATAGCATCCCTTATCTACACACTTAGAGAAGTGCACAGGCTACACGATGCCCATTATTACACAATTATCGCTCACGCTTCTCAGCGCCTCGATGAAGATAACATGAGAAGAGTCTGGAACGTCTGGGAGCTGTAAGCACAAAGCAGGCCTGGTATAAAGCAACACAACAGCATTTTTCCTCTCCATTCACATCTAAAGATAAAGTCAGAAGTCTGAAAGCTTCAATAGCGAAAACCTGAGCGGACTCTGCTGTCTGTTTCAAAGGGCAACCGTCAGAATTCTGAATGCAGCGACGTATACAAAAGGGAGAAACTACAAAAGCAAAGAATCTACGATGTCAACTAACTATTCGGCATCTAAACATCGACTCCTGAATCAATAAAGTCACTGTCCAAACTTCACAGGGGGTTTCTTTAAATGGGAAACTTTTATGAAGAGGATTGGTGTTTTTTTTTTCAGTGTTGGTTCATACACAGGAGATGAAAGGACAGAACGGACAATGGAGGAGATTTATCAAAAGTGGTGTAAAGTAGAACTGGCTTAGTTGCCCATAGCAACCAATCAGATTCCACCTTTCATTTTCCAAAACCTCTGAAAAATGAAAGTTGGAATCTGATTGGTTGCTATGGGCAACTAAGCCAGTTCTACTTTACACCAGTTTTGATAAATCTCCCCCTATATAATCCATAGAAATAGACTTGGAATATTACATAATAAAATGGCTTCATGTACAATACAAACGACAAATACTGACCAGTCTGGGGGTCAGCAGCGCAGGCAAGAAGCGAGATGTAAAATACGGCCTCCGAAAGATACTACGAAAAACCAAAGAAAATTATGCATTTAGATCATTAAACTCACTGATGGAAATCACTGACACCCACTGACGTGTGAACATCTTCCCCAGTAATGGCCAGCTAAGGAATAAGAATCAGACACGCAATGCAACAGCACAGGTATTTCAGGAGGGGGCAGTGACTTTTTCCCTTGATGCATACGCGATGGAAAAGACAGAGGCAATGTCAGCATTAGGTATGGCAATGAAGAGGGGAAAAACGCCGACCACAGTATGACCAGTATAAAGGGACCCTTCTTGGAGCCATAACTTTTTTATTTTTCCGTTCACATAGCCAAACAAGGGCTTGTTTTTTTGTGGGACAAGTTGTATTTTCTACTGGCAACATTTAATATTGGATATATAGTATGCAGCGTGAAGGTGGAAAAAAAATCCAAATGTGGTGAAATTGGAAAAAAAAATACAATTACGACAGTTTTAGAGGTTTGTTTTTACAGCATTCCCTATGCAGTAAAACTGACTTGTGCTCATCATTCTCTGGGTCTTTTTTTTTTTGCACCGCCTCCCCCCTCCCCAAGTGGACCCCAACATGCAATCATTAGATTACATTGCAATTTGTATAAAAGTAATGGAATTTTATCAATTGCCATACACAAAGCTCAGTATATTGCAATTCAGTGCTGCCACCTACTGGCTTGATTGCACTATACAAGTGATAAGCCTAGGGGCCTAGTACAGGCTCTGGCTCATTACTGCAGTGGAACGCCTTCCCTGATCTCAGCTCGGGGTAGGTGTTCCTGCCGGGGAAGCGTGCACTTCCGGGTTTTCAGCCTCTCACATGCTGTGGTTCACATTTCAACATGACATCTGAGGGTCGGCAATCGGCATTACCACTGATCGCAGACATTAGCCCGGGTGTCTGCTGTGTGAATTAGCAGTGCCGTGCAAGCGTCATATTTAAAGACCCGACATCCGCCATGCACGTACAGCGGATGTCGGTTAAATCCACAGTCCATCCGTCCCAGGCACTCGAGTGGACTAAGCAGGCTCCATATGTGGCCTGCAGAAGATAAAGGCCCTAGGCCTCAATTTGTAAGACTTTGTTGCCCATAGCAACCAATCAGTGCGCGGCTTTCTTTCTTTTTTTAAACTGCTCTGGAAAACTAAAAGCTGAGCTCTGATTGGTTGCTACGAGCAAGAAAGACAGGCTTGCTATTAAACAGTTTTCATAAACGAGGCCTGAGGAAGCCGGCCTCGCACCTACCTGGCCTCCATGACGCTGGACGAGGGATCTTGCCCGTATTTTCGAAGATCTGCACAGCCTTCTCTACGTCTTGTTCAGCTTGTGGTTGTTTCTGCAGAGCACAGTGGGACGTTATAAACAGCATATGGGCCTCATTTATCAAAACCCCGGCCCAAATTTCTTTTTAAACAGTTGCCCATAGCAACCAATACCAATCAGCGCTCAGCTGTCATGTCTTGAATTGCTATGGAAAAATGAGCCATGTGAGTGGTTGCTATGGGCAACAAGGCCAATTTGTATAACTAATGTACATCGTAATGAAGAATGAGCCGTCCGTTTCTGGAAAAGCTGGGTGACCAGGCATATCATGGCCATTACTCACCCCAGACTACCGAAGGCAAACCTGCCCAGTTATACTGCTTCATTGGCCAGGGAGAAGTAAGGGGGGGGGGCTGATGTGGAATCTCTGTTAAGGCACCCATATTGGTTCTGATCCAGCTTTTCAAGAAACAGATATAACCGCCCCATACCTGATCTTTGCCGGAACCGACTGAAAGGTTTTCATACAAGCCCATGTCTTCAATGGAAACCTGCAAACGCAGAAACAATGCAATGAGCAAAACATGAACATAGTCTAAACAGCCCGCTCCCTACTGACTACTTCCACGACCTCACACCTTCATGTCTGACAACCGGGTTTTTAGCCAAACTGATGTACTGCATCAACAGCGGGCGGCAATTTTGCTGCCACAAATGGCGGATGGAGGATGTGAACCTGCAAGATTTTAAAAAGATCGTTATGACATTGGAAAACGCCACCCTCGTCCGTGGTCTGTTCCTGGAATTGCACATAAACTTAAAGGAGTATTCGGTTACATTAAGTTATCCTATTAAGATTAGAGAGGGTCCTAACCGCTGGGATCTCCACAGATCACGACAAATGGGGGCCCTGTACCTCTTGAAATGACGGAGTGGCCGATCGGGCATGCGGTTGGCTGACCGGCTATGGAAGTTCTGGAGATAGCCGAATACATTACTATGGATTCCCACAGAAATGAATGGTGGCGGACCGTACACATGCCCGAACCGGCTGCTCTCCATTCATTTCAGGGGGCTGCCGTGGGTATGGACAAGGGCATACTGCCACTTCATTCAACTGTATGGAGCTATAGTACTCTGTATACTAGCCGAGTACTCCGATAGTACTCCAGGATAGTACTCTATTTACGTCACTTCATAGAGTTGATGGAGCAGCAGGTACATACTGTGTACATACTCACTGCTCCATTCAAACGGCTGAACAAAGGACCCCCCATTCTTGTGATTGGCAGGGGCTCCAGCATTCGGACCCCCACCGATAAGAAACATATCCCCTATCCTGTGGATAAGGCATGAGTTAAAGGTATGATTTAAAGGTACAACGCCGCACAAAGCTTCTATGTACTGTATAATAATACGCCACGACCGTCTCACCTTTAGGTACTGTGGCGTTTCATATGGGACCAAATCAGAGAGGAATTTCAAAAGGAAAAGCAGAGACTTCTTGGTGGCGTTCTGGTATGAGCTGGCCAAGTACCGAATGTACACTGAAAGGAAGGGATGATAAACTTAGGTCGCCCTTCTCCGTTAACATTATATGCGTTTCAGGGAAGCTGGGTTACATCCAATATGGCCACCGTTAAGGCCTTTTACAGTGAAACGACACAGAGTTTTGTAGGCAATTCGGAGGAAGAATTGCTGCATAATCAGATTAATTAGACATGGAAAAGTCTGGAAGTTCTAGGTAAGGACCGCGGTGGAAATGAATACCGGCCATATTGTTCCAGATACGGAACCTGAAGAATTCTGACCTTGAACCATTCTGTGTAGGACATGAAGGCAGCAGGTCCTTCCAAGGCTGCTTGTCGGGCAATGAGGAACGCCGTGATTAAATACTCCAGCTCGTAGGTCTCAAAGGCTTGTGCCAGGAGACGGCCCAAAAGACCTGAAGAGAGACAAGAATGTAATAGTGAACTTATTTATTTGTTGGGGTTATTATACTCCTCCTTGCTTGTATTACATTATTAATACTGTTCAATAAAAAACTATTAAAAAAAATAAAAAAATTTACTTATTTCGAGCAGCTTTAAACATATAAATAAATTATGTGACGCCAGTTATGTTTAGGCTGCAGTACCACTGATCCACCACCGGGTGGCACACACTATAAGGAGAATCAGCACATTCCTCACCTGTCACCAGTTGTTGGGCGTCGGGCTGGCAAACAACCAGGCATGAAACGCAGGCTAAAACATGGCGCCAGTTAACCTCCTGCGTATCCAAGACCCTCTGGATGCGGGACGTCAGTTTTTCAGCGCTGAGCAAAACAAACAACTGGAAGGAAACAAAATGGAGAAGATGCCAATAAGTAGTGCTTTAAGTCAGGCTCATAATAAACTACATTCTTCTATCGCCAAAGCTCTTGGAGAGGAACCAATATCCCGACTCACCTTCCGATAAAGGTCTGTCAGCAGCGGGCACGTTTTCACGAAGCTCCAGCTTCCCTGCAGTTGTACGGCATCAGATACTATGTGCAGAAAGAGCAAAGAAAATTTCTGAAACATGGAAATACACAATAATCAACGTAAAATGTCCACGAGTAGGAGGAATGGATGTTTTAAGGGGATTTATCAGAGGGCAAGAAGAGTCCAGGCCGCCATGTCCCATCGGTAGAGGTGAGAAGGTTTGCACGCTGACATGTCCTGCCTGCAGACATTACATGTGTGTGCTGTGCTGATATCAAATGAATAAAGAATAAAATAAAGTCCACCTCGTCTCATCAGAAGATCTGTATGTACACGGCCATTGCGGTTTTGTGGTCCGCAAAACCGCAGATCCGCAAAACATGGACACCGGCCACATGCATCCCACACTTTCCACAGACCCCATTGTAGAAATGCATGTTCTTGTCTGCAAAACGGACCAGAGTAGGACATGTTCTATCATTCACACAACAGCTGAACAGATACGGACAGCACGCAGGCGACATCCGCCACATAGAAATGAATGAGTCCGCGTGCATTTATTGGGGATAGGACGCAGACTGAAAATACGGTGGTGTGCATGAGACCTTATACTGAGGCTCTGCTTGTGCTGGCTGCAACACACAAACCATCATCAGTGGGGAAAGATAATGAAAAGCCGCACATATACATCACTTGTATGAGTTAAAGAGGACCTCTCCCCGCTCCTGACATGCCTGTTTTAATAGCCACATGCACTCCTTATCTAATAACAATTCTGGAGCAGCTATTCTTATGTCTCTATGTTGTGCCCATTCTTTTATTATTCCCGCTAAAAGTTATGAATGAATTGCTAGCAGTCTGCAGTAAGGGTACAGAGGGGAGGTGACCAGTTGGAGGGGTGTACCTGCACAGTCTGACAAAGGCAGCACTGATTGGATACAGCGAGTCTGTGCAGGTACACCCCCCCCAACTGGTTACCTCCCTCTGTACCCTTACTGCAGACTGCTAGTAATTCATTCATAACTTCTAGTAGAAATAATAAAGGAATGGCACAACATTAGAGACATAAGAATAGATGTTCCAGAATTGTAATTAAATGGGGAATGCATGAAGCTATTAACCCCTTTGCGCCCAGCGCCGTACATGTACGGCGCTGGGGTGATGCGGGCACATGGCGCCCGCTCGCGGGTGCGGCGGGCGTCATGGCCGGCAAGTCTCTGCTGTTTTCTAACAGCAGAGACTTGCCGCTACTTACCGCCATCGGCGGCGTCTTCCCTGGTTGATTAGATGCCGTGACCACGGCATCTAGTTGCATTTCAACCCGGAAGCGAATGCAGACAGACACCCCGTGTGGCCAATCGGGGTGTCTGTACACCATATGAAAACTGTAATCCTCGCTGGTGAGGATTACAGTTTCAAAGTGCAATTCTTATTCTGGCCACTAGATGGCAGGCCAGGATAAGAAATGAGCAACTCATGGATTTCTGAGTCTATAAAATCCATAATTGCTCATAAAGAAAAAAAAAAAAGCCACAATATATAAGCCCATATTTGAGCTTTCTAATAGTAAAAAAAAAAAATTAAAAAAAATGTTAAAAAATATATAAAAAATAAAAAAGATGTAAAAGTTCAAATCACCCCCCTTTCCGTATAAGTAAAAAATAAATACCTAAATAACAATAAATATAGACATCATGGGTATCACCGTGACCGAAAACGCCCGTACTTTCAAAATATATTAAAAAAAATTCCAATACGGCGAATTGTGTGGCGGAAAAAAGCGTCCAAATGGCGATTTGCAAGGGAAAAAAAAAAAAAAAAAAGGGCAACTTTTTAATTATTTTATCACTATGAAAACGCAGGAAAAACTATACATATTAGGTATTGCCGGATTCGTACTGACCAGTAGAATGAAAGTAACGGATCAGTTTTAATGCACATCGAACGCTGTAAATAAGAAACCCGTAGAACTGTAGCGGAATAGCGTTTTCTTTGCAATTTCACCCGGTTTGGAATTTTTTTCCCGCTTCCCACTACAACCGTATGCAATATTAAATGGTAGCGTTGGAAAGTACAACTTGTCCCGCAAAAAACAAGCCCTCATACAGCTATGTGAACAGAAAAATAAAAGAGTTATGGCTGTTTGAAGGCAGGGAGCGCAAAACGAAAATGCAGAACCGAAAAAAGCTCCGGGCGCGAAAGGGTTAAAACAGGCCTGTCAGGAGTGAAGACGGGGACTCTTTAACCCCCTAACTGTTTTGCCAGAGTCCAGCTCCAGCAGTGGGAAAAGTAGCTAACTGGAGGGGGGACGGCCACTTTAGATGCTGCTAGGTAGCAGCTAGAAACATGCAACTGGTCTTGTTTGAAAGCAGACATTCCAAGCTTTCAGACAATACCAAAATGACCGCAATATGTTCAGGACAAAGGAAGATATCACCGATAGAAATTGGGATGCTGTGAATGCAGCTGAAAATGAAAGCATAAATAGGTTTTACTCGCAATTATTCCCGACTTGATTTCTAACAGTGACTTCTCCTCTGTTGCTTGGACTTTAGGTGTCATTATATATTGTATGAAAGGCTGGGCTGTCAGCTTTCATACAAGACCAGTTGCATGTTTCTAGCTGCTACCATTGAGGAGATATCACCATCTAAAGCAGGCCTCCCCCCTCCAGTTAGCTACTTTTCCCACTGCCCGAGCTGGACTCGGGCAAAACAGTTAGGTGGTTAAATGGGGAGAGTTTTTTTTTTTTTTTAATTAGAATAAAAAAATTTATTCTCAGCGCCCCCAAAACCCCTCAGTTCCTCCCCGCAACAATGACGATCTAATATGGGGGTGTCCCAACTCTTCCCTGGTAGAGAGACCCATCCTTTCTGAGGACACATGAGCTAGAACGGCATCATTACTTAGTAACATCTGATTTCTGCAGGATTATGCACCATCCTATTATAATCTACCGATGTGCAATTAATATGTAACTAATGATATAGGCTCCATTCTCTGTACGGGCAGTAGTAATATAGGACACGTCATAATGAGTATGGAACTGGATTTTTTCACTTTCCTGTATTTTGTGAATTCGACTGTACAAAGGAAGCAGTGATGAAATGACAACAGTATTACTCTGTACATAATAACTCATTAACATGAGGATTATGGTGAAATCCTGGTCATAGTGGAACGTGTGAAAGTGCCATCGGCAATGATAGACTAAGACGTATCCTGGCGCCCTGAAGCCCACCTGGCAGGTACGTGGATGTATGAGAGGTGCACTGTCACCCGAACAAAGTGCAAGCAGCAGATATCACCCTTGTCCTAACATGAAGGGTTCACGGAGCAAACTGATAAGTATTTGCCGATTCAGAGTTAGATTCTCCTACCTGTGTAGATCCATAACCTAGTACATAGGGGGCAGTGTTGTAGACGTCAGTGCCGCTGTAGTAAATATAAACCAGGGCGACAGCTGTATTGCCCTGGGATGTGACAACCATTACTCTGAGGCTCAGTTTAGTTCTCGCTGCCCTTCCCCCCCATTCCTCAGACAGAGTTGTTCATTCAGCAGGGGACGACAAGGACCGCAGGAGAAAGCGCGCAGTGTGCACGTACCGCCTCCCATCTCTCTTCCTTCTGCTGTTACTATGTCTATGGCAAAGGAGCAGTGAACAAGAAGAGAGATGGAACGTACACACTGCGCGCTTTCCCTTCATACAGGAGATCGGGAGGGGTGCCGGGTCTCAGACCCCCACCAATCTGATATTGATAACCTATCCTGAGGATAGGTCATCAATATTAAAAGCCCAGAGAACCCCTTTAACACATTTGTGTTACCTTTCAGCTTTGGCTTGAAGATGAGGGTCTGGCTCAACGTATGGATAAAGAAATCTTCTAGTAATTCTGGGATGACACGAGCTCTGTATCTCGAAGCATTATAGGCAATTAACCTGTTAAGAAACATACAAGATTAGCTCCACATGCATTATCCTATTAGTTCAAGGGGTTCTGGTACTTGGATATCGTCAGGGCAGGTGATCAGTATCAGTTGATGGGGGTCACCACCGGGCATTGCCATCAAACAGCTGTTTTGGGCAGTCCCTGGAAACTATACAGTGTATTGAGCTGGAAGCAGAGACCTCTATCCGCTGTGTGGTGGCCATGCCAGGGCAGTACGCTGATGTCAGAAACAACACAGTGGATGCAGCCTTGGGCTTCAGACGCCTTTCCCGAACAGCTGATCACTAGGGTGCCAGGTGTCAGCCCCCCAATGATCTGAAATTGATGGCCCATCCTGTGCATAGGTCATCAATATCTAAGCACCGGGATACATCTTTTAGTTATACCTAATAACATACAGGAGTATAAGTGGCTGTCAGATACACCAGAAGCAGTCCCCCCCAAGCCAAGTCTGCCGGGCCCCGGGAGGTACCACAGGTCGGGACAGACTCTCATTCTAGTCATCTTCAATACTATACATCATCAGATGCTTACAGATGGGAAGCTGCCTTTCTTTCTTCAGGTAAGTAACACACAACACCAACAAAGCGCACAGAATGCATCTCAGTAGAGCGGCCGGCACATACCAGTGCTGCTCCTCTCCTGGCTTGTAAGACTCATCATTTGGAGCTTCAGGGATGACATCGAGAAACCCTGGAAAAGAACAGGTTCCACATTACTGTATATTGGACATATTCTCATGGACAATAAAAGGGCTGGTCATTTGATAACTTGATAACTGTAGCCGAGGCGATCTACGGTCCAGAGCTGTGTTCATAATTCTGCCTAATTCTACTGGAAACAGTCAACAAATAGTCGACAGGCCCACCTGTAACAGCTTAGCTGAGCTCCTGTAGCTGCAGCATAGATCACTGAAACAGCAAGTGACTTAAAGGGGGTTTCTGAGACATCAGTATCTGATTAGTGGGGGTCTGACACCAGGGACCCCTTCCAATCAGCTGTTCGAGGAGGCAGAGGCGCTCCTGTGAGCACTGCGGCCTTCTCTCTGCTTTTCCCTAGGCCAGTGACGTCACGTGCATCGGTCACGTGGCCTAGGAGCGGCTGCAGCCCCATTCAAGTGAATGGGGCTGAGCGCGACACCAAGCACAACCACTATACAATGTACAGCGGAGCTTCTGTGAATGCCGCGGCCTTCTCAAAACAGCTGACCAGCGGGGACCAAGTGTCGGACCCCTACCGATCAGATACTGATGACCTATCCTCTGAAAATCTCAGAAAACCCTTTTAAGGCTACTTTCACACTTGCATTTTATAATTCCGGTATTGAGTTCCGTCATAGGGGCTCAATACCGGAATAAAACGCTTCAGTTTTGTCCCCATTCATTGTCAATGGGGACAAAACTGAACAGAATACAACGGAGGCTCCTGAAAAGCATGGCTGTGGTTTGCGCTCCGGTTCCAGGCATCCGCACCAAGACGGATCCGTCATGACCCCCAATGAAAGTCAATGGGGACGGATCTGTTTGGTGTGACAACAATGGTGAACAGATCCGTCCTTCCATTGACTTTCAATGGAGTTCATGACGGATCCGTCACATACACACATACAGACATACACACACACACACAGACATATACACATACCACACTTACATGCTCCGGCAGGTCTCCACAGCGCAGGAGAGCAGGACGCTGCACACATAGGACGATTCCACCCGGCGCCAGCAGAGGGCGCTGTGGGGAATCGTCCTATGTTTTCGTCGTCCTGCTCCTGTACTGTGCTGTGGAGACCTGCCGGGAGCATGTAAGTATGTATGTGTATTTGTATATGTCTGTGTGTGTGTGTGTGTGTCTGTTCTGTGACATGTGTGGGGCCGGAGCGCGGTTCCGGCCCCACACATGTCCCTGTGGCAGCACGGATCCGGCAGCACCCTTCACCTGTCGGATGCGTGCTGCCGCTAATGTGAAAGAGGCCTAACAAGGAAATGTCATGTCCCACAACAACAGCTAGTACTCTTTCCCCCCCCAAACCTTCCTGATATGCACAGATAATGCACTTTGAAGGGCGACTGATTCTCAATGGGGAACGAAACACAGCTCTGATGCCTGACTCTGCGGAGTGCTGACTACAGCCAGGTAATGGGGGCTGTTGTTGTTGGAGGATATGACAGGTCCTCTGCAAAGACTGCAGTTCACACAATGCAAACCACAAGAGCAATTTTTCAGCCAATGAAGAAAACTGAGCGATTTCAGCACTGAAGCCTGCGGAATTGTAAACGCAGTTTCTGGACTAGAATACAGAAGACTGGGCAATTTTCCTGTACTGCTTGAAAGTGGCCTTCCTCCTGGACCTCATAGAACGATTCCAGAACACAGACGCTCACTTACATGAATGCATTTCATCCAATATGAGGAGGGAAATCTGAAATAGATCAAATAAAAGAGCATCAAAACAAAGCTTAAGTACGGGCAGAAGGATGTATGTGTGTAATTTCAACTGAACCTTGCTAAGCTGGGAACGTTTAGCCATTTTCCCCAGACACCTTACAGAAAGCTTTTCCAATTAGCAGAGTTACGAAACCTGAGGATAAGTGCAAATTCCAGAAGTAATACCTTTTGTGGCCCATTAAAGTCCAAGGAAAAGGTGAAAAGTAATGTAACAGTTCACTTCTATTGGGTGGTATTAGTGCTTGAAGTTCTGCAGGATCTTGAATCACACCTCCTCATAACAATTTTTTAGGAAGTGCCCTCTTAGGGTCAGGCAGAGAACGAATCATCACGCCCGGCCCTGTTAATCAAAGTGCAGAAGAAGCAGCCATTGCAGAGAGAGCAGAGCCTCTAGGTGTAATGGTAACGCCCCCGTTGCTCCTAGAGGCTCATTTTGCATATAATAAAGCATCATTTTTCTCAGTAACGCACATATGAAACATGGGACCAACACAGATGTCTTCAGCTGCCAAGTGCACATGTAACAGGTCAGCCAGTGTCATAGGGACAAAACTGCTGACAGATGCCCTTTAATTATTAATCTTGCTACCGATAGGGAAGAAAATGCCAAGATAAACAGATTGCCCCTTTCCCCAATCAAGTGTGAAAAATCTATAATATTCAGACTTACTGGATATCATCTGCTCCCAAAACTCTACATCAGGTGATGTTTCCATACATAGGAAAAGCGACTGCAGCTCCGTGCAGAACCAGTCCACAGCCGAGTCAGGGTCCTTGCAGCTATGGCAATGAGAGAGCTTCCATGTTATATTTATCTATATATCTCCATACATACACACACACATAGATAGATATAGATCATGGGGTCCTTTGTATTGGTTAAAGGTTTTCCTTGATTTAACTACTCATGGCCTATCCTCAGGACAGGTCATCAGTATCTGATTGGTGGTGGTCCGACTCCCAGGACCCCCGCCGACCAGCTGTTTTAGAAGGCACCGCCACTCCCGTGAGCGCTGTGGCCTTCTCTCAACTTTTCCTAGGTCAGTGACGTCACGTTCATCGGTCATGTGGCCTAGGAGCAGCTCAGCCGCATTCAAGTGAACGGGGCTGAGTGCAATACCAAGCACAGCCACTATACAATGTACGGCGCTGTGCTTGGTGAGCGGGGAGAAGGTAGCGGCACTCACAGGGGCGCCGGTACCTTCTCAAACAGCTGATTGGCAGGGGTCCCGGGTGTCGGACCCCCACCGATCAGATACTAATGACAGGTCATCAGTAGTTAAATCCTGGAAAACCCCTTTAAACAAAGGGCAAGAAAAACTATGGAGGACTGCAGAAAATATACTAGTATGAGATAAAGATGTGGGGAGCAAGGAGTCATTACGATATCTACATGTAGGAGGGAGCTATGGGCTGGATCAGTAACTTACCGCACACTACTTACCTCTCTAATACGTCTTCTAGTCCGACAATGTCCGCATTCTGTAAGTGCCATACAACTTCTAGTATAGGAGGGATCTACACAGGACATCAAATATCATAACTGACTATGTGCACACCAATATCTCCCCTTATATCCTTCCTGGTCTTCACCCAGATGATTGCTTTGGTGGGAAAATGTCTATCAATATCTGACGGGGAGGGTTGGGGGCCCCCCATAAACATAAGGTAAAGCTCACCTCCTGATCCCAGATGTGCTGCAAAAACACTGCGCGACTAAAACAATTTTCGGCCACCAGTCCCTTCAGCGTCTGAAGAAAAGCCGTCAGTCTGTCCTGAAACGAAATACAGAGGAGAACATGTCCGTCGTAGCGGCCCCAATCCAGTGAGGACATGACACATATAACCGGCGGAGGCGAGGACAGAGGTTCGGAGATTCTGTTCTACACCTGGTGTCTAGTGATGGCGACATAACGTCTGACAACGTTGGGAAAAGCGGGAGCGGGCAAAAGGGGCGTTCCAATCCTAAACATTTGTATCATATCCACAGGATCTGCCATAAACCCCAGGTGCAGGGAAGCAACGACGAGAACGTGGCCCTCTCCACTGAAGACCGTGCAGGGTGTAAAAGGATCGGAAACATGGCGGGACTGGGGATCTTCCTAACTGATTGGCACGCCCTGATTACGTCGTGGGGATGCCAACTGGAGATCAGAGGAAGCCCCCACTGTCTAACCTCTAAGATGTTGCAGTCACTACTGCCTGTAGCATCTGATAAGTTACAGCCAAGATCAGAGTTATGTCTAATCCTGGCTGCTGGTGGGGGACGTCAGTTGTATAATATAGCTGACACCCACTGTGTATGGAGCGGGCACAACCGTGAGTCTGCTCCATACCCTGCACATGGGTGCACATTTACACTCAGGGGACAAAAGGGGTTAAAGAGTTATTCTCATCTTACACAATGGGGGCAAATCGTTAGGATATGCCCCCATTGTCTTATAGGTGCAGGTCCCACCGCTGGGACCCGCACCTATATCCAGAACGGAGCTCCCAAAGTAAAGGAGGGTGCACTGCGCATGCGCAGCCGCCCTCCATTCATTTCTATGGGGTGCTGGCTCAGCTATTTCCGTCGGCTACATAGAAATGAATGGGAGCGGTGGCCGCGCATGTGCGGTGCACTCCCATTAATTTCTATGGGAGCAGCGGGGGAGCTGCGCCAGGTGGTGGCCGGACCGGGGTCCTCCAGGCACAGAGCTCCCCTCTCCGATCTCCATATAGGTGCCGTCCCAGAGGTGGGAACTGCACCTATGAGACAATGGGGGCATATCCAAGCGATATGCCCCCATTGTCTAAGACGAGAATACCCCTTTAAGTTGGTCAAACATATTGGATAAATGTCAGCCAAAGCCACCGATTTTGATGGGACCAGCTGACCATCAAATGTGCATGGAGGTCTTCGGAGGACTCCTTCAGTGGCAGATGACAGAAGAGATGAGGATCGGGCGTGTCACATTTCAGCTGAATGATCCTCTTTGCTCTAGGGGCAGAGGCCTCAGTGGATTTCTCACCTCTCCCCATTCGGGGACACATGCATGCTCGGCCAGAGTGAATGTGTATGGTGGTGGTCGGAAGAGGTAGCTATATAATATACATGGCCAGCCTTAAAGGTCTATTAGACCGGCAGATAGCAGGCCAGATCGTCACTAATGAGCGTTAGTATGGACACTCGTTAGCGATGATCTGGCAGTGTAATACTGCCACCAATTGCCAATCCCAATCTTTCAATAGGTTTAAAAATCATCGTTTTCCCGGCGGCAGATCGTTAATTTAGCATGGGGATGAGTGATGGCATTAGTGATCGCTCCTCTCCTTACTATGGAGGAGATCGCTGCCTGTAATAGCAGCGATCTCCTTCACTGACGAGAAGGCGATTGCCGATAAGGAACGCTTCCCTCCTGACAATCGCCTGCACAATCTGCCTGTCTAATACAGGCTTGAATTTAGGAGAGTCACATCATTATGGCTTCCTTCCACTGAACGCGCTCACCCTCTGCTCCGGACTCAGCACAGCTCCTTTTTCCCCATCTACGGCATTATCACAAATCTTCTGGATGTTCAGCGCGGCGGCTTTAGCTCCCAGTATATTTGGCGCTATGTTCAAATGTAAGGCCTGATCTCGCAATGCAGATGCTTGGAAAGGGGAGAGGAAAAACGGAGATAAATCATTATGTGCATGCTCTATAGCAGAGGCAAATAATTACAACCCCCAGCATGTGCGGACACGCTGTCAGTTGTGGTTCTGCAACAGCTGGAGAGCCACGGGTAGGCTACCACTGGTGTATAGTAAATAAGAGAAACCTGGACTGGATTCTTTCATCCACATCCTTGCTTTCCTGCCGGTTGCACTCAAGTTTCTTAAACTCTTGTAAGCTTCTTTCACACTTGCGTTATGTCTCATTCACACATCAGTGTCCGGTCAGTGATTCCCATCCTTGATTTTGAGCCAAAACCAGGTGCGACACAGAACAGGAGCAGATCTTTCCCTTATCTCTGTGGAGGCTCCACTCCTGGTTTTGGCTCACAATCACTAATGGAAATCACTGACCGAACACTGACGTGTGACTAAGGTTTCCCCTGCCGGATCCGTACTAACGTTTGCACACATGTGCTGCCGGAAATCGGTCCCAGCCCTATTTACTATAATGGGGACAGGCCGGAGGTCCGGCTGCAGCACGGCAAACATTCCAAGAGGCGGCCGGATGAATACTGCAGCGCGGATCTCCACCGCTCCCCGTTATAGTGAATGAGGCTGGAGCAAACGTGTGCAAATGTTTGGATGGACGTATGGATCCGGCAGTCTGTTCCCCTGCCGGACAAGCCTAACGCGAATGTGAAAGACGCCTAAGACGACTCTGCCGTCTAGGAATCATCACTAGGCAGATCTGCTATTCGAGAATTTGGGAAAGCTGAGTCCCTCACAAGCTGCCATATTGGTTGTCACCCAGCTTTCCCAAGCTGGGTGACAACACGGAAAACACGGAGGACGACTCAAGTGACGGTATTTAATACACTTACCAATAAACGTGTCAGTAAACGCGGTAGACTTCTGAGCGTTACCGGAGGCTGAGCAGTCATTGTTGCACGCCTTCTTACACGGAGGAGCTTCTACCTGAACAGAAAAGCAAGAAATACGGTCAGACACTGACTGCAACGCAAAGGACACGCTCCTGTTCAGACCACAGTAATTACAGACCTACGACCGGAGCGTCTGGTGTAGATATCAAGTATCATGTGGACCTATCACAGTTCTCAGGGTCTGCCACATACACAAGATGGTTGTCATACACACACAGGTCTGGCTGATCAGTGCGTTTGGAGATAAGAGGCTGACAAGCGGTCCTGCCACCGCTCATCTCCGGAAGAAAAAAATGGCTGCAGAGGCTGCTAACCAATGGGCGTTACTGAAGGACATCGACATCTGCGTGTTAGAATATTCCAGGTTTACACAGGGCCTTCCTCCTGTTTTCTGGTGTAATTTGGCCCATTTTCTGACACACTGATTTTTGGAGAGATGCAAACTAATAGACGAAAGCAAACCGGCTACAGGCCCCCATGCACATTAGTGTATTGTCGTCTGAACCTGCCTAGAATGGTGGGTTTGGCCAACAGTCTAATGTGTACGTGGAGCTCCTAACTCTCCCCCATGGATGATGCTGAGGAAGAGGAGGATCCCGCAAAGTGAATCATTTTGACCCATCGTTTTGCTTCCCAGGAGATAAGATGCCACCAGGAATCAGGCTGTGGCCACTGTACTGGCGGCCATATTGGTAGTCATCCAGAATTTTCAATAGCCTGACATATGTGGACAAACTAGGAGAAGTAAAGCGGTTATTTAGGAATGTATACTGATGACCTATCCTCAGGTTAGGTCATTATCATATCGGAAGGGGACCGAGTCCCGGCACCCATGCTGATCAGCTGTTTCATGGTGCCGCTGCGCTCATCAGAGCTCTGGAGCCTTCCACGGACATTGCCGTACATAGTATAGCGGCTGCGCATGGTATGGCAGCTCAGTCCCATTCACTTCAATGGAGCTGAGCTGTGCCTTGGCCATGTGACCGATGAACGTGACATCACGTGGCCTAGGAAGAGGCCGCGGCGGTCATGGAGCACCGGCCTCTTCTAACAGATGATCAGTGGGGTCCAGGGTGCCGGACCCCCGTCGATCTGATATTGATGACCTAACGGATAACTCCTTTAAAGGAACGCTCCACGAAATACTCATACACTGCCCATGAGAAATCAAAGAACCGCGATGACGGAATCAATGTGATGTTGCTCTGGAGGACCTGTCCTGATTTACACAGGCAGCACATTCATTTGAATGGACACTGTGTAATGCTTCCTTTCTCCTGTGGTGGCGCTGCAGGGAAACTGAACTCTTACTGCCAAGTTTTCTCGCAGATTACAGTCCAGGCAAGAAGACACTTTATGGCAAGGGGACCTTATAATGAGGAGGAACTGTCCAGAGCAGAGAACCCCTTTAAGTTTTACTTTAAACCATCTTTAATATCCTTTTCCACATCTCTGTAGCCTGGTGACCGCTCCTAGAATACCTGTACCCCCTGCAAAGTATTATTGTTTCACTCACACAACTAATGAGAGACGTGAGTTGGGCTGTCCAGGCCTCAAATATGGATGACCTGTCACCAATATATGATCAGTGGGGGTCCGAATCCTTGCACCCACTAGAGATTAGCTGTTTGAAGACACGCGGTGCTGGACGAGTGCTGCACCTTCTTCATAGGCCTGTGGTCTCTAGTCCATCAGGCATGTGGCCTTTCTGCAGGTCGTCCCCATTCAAGTGAATAGGATTGAGCTGCAGTACCAAGCACAGCCACTATACAATGAATGGCGCTGTGCTTGGAATACATGGCCCATTCAAACAGCTGACTGGTAGGGGGCGCCATGAGTCTTACCCCCACCGATCTGATATTGAAGACCAATCCTGTGGACAGGTCATCAAATATTTGATTCTCAGACAACCATTTTAGTATCATCCATGTGATGAAACTGGAAACCAACAAAACCATGACTTGGGAACTGGAAGTCGCCCCCATTTCTTACCTCTAACAGAAACTGACTGACGTCCTGGCGACAGCTCAGCAGACGCAGGGCGGCCTCCTGCAGGCTTTTATTGCTGGGTTCAGCTTTCCTGCCGGAATTCTTCGGCCTGTTAGCTGAAAACGATATATTTATGAGTAGAGATTAATGAGATTGCCGGTAAGGAGAGGCCAATCCGTCCTGGGTTTCCCCTGACTATATACTCTGGGAATACAACAGACACTAGATTATCCGCACTCATCGTGGACACCATCTGCAGGAAAAAATGCCTAAACCCCCGCAAGTATAAGGCCTCATGCAGACATCTGTGGAGCACGGTCTGTGAAAACTCAGTGCAGGAGCGCACAGCGTCACTGGTTGCTATGGCGCCATGACTCTGTGCGCTCATGCATTCAGCAGGAGCACAGGTCCGAGTTTTCATGGGACCATGGTCCACGGATGTCTGCATGAGGACTAACACTGTGTGAGTAAAGGACACCCCCCCAAAAACACATGAATTTCATTCCGCAGCATTCTAAAGGGGTCTTTTTCATACGGTAACTGGGAGAAGGACTGACCAGAGACCACACAGGTTCCTGTAATATCTCGTTCACAAATGTCGACTGTCGGCCGGACCAAAATCACTGCGTGCAGAAGTATTTGTCCGTCCGAAACCCGGGCATTCATGCCAGAAAGCAGCTGGATCCCATTATAGTCAATAGGGATCTGGCGTGTTCTGCTGAATCTGCAATGCCGGATCTGAAAAACGCTGGCAGGCTGTCTCTGCTGGAACCGTTCACCGGAGATGTGACCGGGGCCTTACTTTCGTAAAGAACATAAGACGGAACGTTCAGAAGGGGGAATTCATTGTACAATAAGTCTACGGACACGGAGCCTTTCGCTGCACAATCTAAGACTGCAGTTCCGGACCGCGTGAATGGTTGTGTATCTATTCACAAATTGCCCGCAGGTTTGGTTTTCTGGTGACCGGCGAGTCGCAGAAAGCTGCGAGGATGCAACGCGACTGATATTCAGCTGCGCAGCCGAAGTCCTATCTAGCCCGAGCTTAAAGGAGGGTTATGTACTGTAAGCAAAGCTGAGCCGCAGCACAGTCAGTAGTCCTGCAGCGTTCACATCCATTCTGGGTTTTCTCACGGTTTTCAAGATCACTGTTTGCTGTCAGTCAACGACAACATCCGTGTTTACAATAGAAGCGGAAAACTGTCCTGATCATGTCCAACTGTCGAGATCCCACTTGCCTTGTCATCTCCAAGACTTATCTACTGATCGGTGGGGGTCCGACACCCAGGACCCCCGCCGATCAGCTGTTGAGAAGGCACCAGTGCTCGCAGTAGCTCCATGACCTTCTTGCAGCTTTTCCTAGGCCATATGACATCACATTCATCGGTTACGTGGCCTAGGAGCAACTCAGCGCCATACAAGTGAATGGGTCTGCAATACCATGCACAGCCACTATACAATGCATGGCGCTGTGAGAAGGCCACAGTGCTGCTGCCATCTCAAACAACTGATCGGCAGGGGTCCCGGGTGTCGGACCCCCACGTATCAGATACTGATAACCTATAGGTCATCGGTATAAAAGTCTTAGAAAAACCCTTTGAGGTTTTCGGGTTCCGTTGTACTGTCCATCACACATCCTCCACTATTCCTCCAGTAAATTATGATTAAATCTGTATTGCAGTGTAAACTCAGACTGACATACCGTAGGTTGATGGAAAGCTCAATGTATGAGCACTCTCATGGAGCTATCCCCTAATGTCAGTTTTAGTAACTAATTGCACTTCCCATGTAATAACAATTCTGGAGCATCTATTGTTCTAACTCAATCGTGTGGCATTCCCCTACTACTCCTACTAGAAATTTGAAACAAATTGTCAGCCAGTTTACAGTAAAAGTCTAAGATGGGCGTTACCTGCTGAGCGTGTGTCCCTGCACAGTCTGACACTGGCAGCATTGATTGGAAAGTGCAAGGGCACATCCCCCAACTGGTAGCACCCAGCTGGACCTTCATTGCAAACTGCTAGCAATTTATTTGTAAACTTCTCGCAGGAATAATAGAAGAATGGAACAAAGAATCATAAGAATAGATGCTACAGAATCATTATTACATGGGGAATGCAAGTAGTTACTAAAACAGACATGTCAGGGGAGGCGAGAGCTCCACCACGTAGCAGGCATATCGTGCCTGCGTAGAGTTTACGGCAAATCAGCTCGTTTTTCTGAACGCTTGCTATGGCGATCAGGTTTTTGCAGGTAACACCTTCTGCCAGCGTGGTATTCTGCTGCACCCTGGCTACACCACGAGCGGCACGACTGGCTCTGCAGCCTCAGGGTGTACACAAGTCTCTATTCACATGACTGCACCTGATATTAAAGTCTGCGGGCGCCATAACGCATACATTCTGCATTCTACCCATTCTGCAGCTGCAAACAGTGTAATCCCAGGTTAGCAAGCTTCGGCACTCCATGTGGTGTAAACTACAACTCCCAACATCCATGCTTACTTGGCTGTGCTTGTAACTGTCATAGAAGTGAAGGAGTATCCTGGGAGTTGTAGTTCCACAACAGCTGGGGTGCAGAATGTTGCTGATCCTGAGTATAGCAATAGCTAAAGAGACAATTAACTTATAGACAGCACCCCCAGCATGCACTGCAACTACTGCAGAAACTACAACTCCTAGTATGAGGATGTCAGAGCATGCTGGGAGTTATAGTTTTGCAACAGGTGGGAAATCATTGCGAGTCTCAGACTGCAGCCAGTTATACCGAGCAGCTCTGCCAGGCTCCTCTTGGCCCGGTCCGAAGTGTACCCGGACACCGCGGACATCACTCCCAGCAAAACACATGGAAATCCGGGAACTTCCGCCACACTCTGGAGTCAGAACCCGCGCCCTCATCCTATTGGCTGGCCCTACTGTACGTTCTTTGTGATTGGAGGAACGTCAAGACGCTCCCAAGGGACGTCAGGGAGGCCTGTGGCGGCCATGTTGGTGCAGGCTGACCAATTTAATACTAATGAAAACCGATATCATGTAAATGCTGGGACAGGACAGAAATGCAGCATTCACAAATATCTTAGTGTGGTGAAATCAGGCTGCAGCAGTAAATAATGGGGTGACTCCAAATCACAAACAGGGAGCATACTTTTGATGTGCCTCTTTTTTCAGATACCTGTAGTGACCCCATAATAGAGCAATAGTGTTACCATAACAGCACCACATTCGTGGCCACAACATTAGCAACATCAGCCCCACAAAAATCCAGCTGAGAAGTATGAACATTCCTGTAACACAACCACCAGCAGTGCTGCCATATAGTGAAAGACTTCCCGTATAACATAGCCAGCTACAGTTCCCCAATAACAAAGGCAGCTATAGTGCCGCCATATAGTGACAGAAACAGTTTTCTCATAACAGCCGGCTACAGTGCCCCAATTATAAGGCCAGATATAGTGCCGCCATATAGTGACAGACACAGTCATAGCTGACTACAGTGCCCCAATAACAAAGCCAGTTATAGTGCTGCCACTTTAGTGATAGGCACAGTTTTCCCTTAACATAGCTGGCTACAGTGCCCCAATAACAAAGCCATTTATTGTGCCGCCACTTAGTGACAAACACAGTTTTGCCACAACATACTTTGCCCCAATAACAAACAGCTATAGTGCTGCCATATATGTGATAGACACAGTCATAGTTGGACTTTTCCAGTGCCCTAATAACAATACCATTTATAGTGCCGCCATATAGTGACAGGCACAGTTTTCCCATAACATAGCAGGCTACAGTGCCCCAATAAAAGACAGCTATAGTGCTGCCACTCTAGTCAAAGGCACAGATTGACCATAACATAGCCTGCCATAATGCCCACAGAGCTGCACCCGACACAGTATTCCGCCTAGCCAGCCACTGTGCCCCATAACAGGTGTCATGCTGCCATAACAGTGACAGGCACGGTACTCCACAACATAGGCAACCACCGAGCCAGCTGTGGTGCCACCATAACAGTGACCGACACAGTGCCCCCATAGCAGTAGTCACCAGTCAGGAAAGCTCTGTGATTGCTCCTATGGCAGCTGTAATGGCAACCATATTGGTTGTCACCCAGCAGTGATATGACGACTTTGCATTCATCGAGCGTCTGTAGTGACGGCTGTGACTTCTTGAGGCATGCAGGGCGGTTATGACAGGCAGCAGGTCACAGGAGAGGTAAGCGGAAGGTTTTGACGTTTCTGCCTTGTGTGGAGTATAAATATAGGTGTTGGGGCGTGCCCTCCCCCCAGGGGTCAGAGCAGAACCTGCTCATGTTCATTCTTCACGGGTCATTTGTATGGTGATGATAATGATGGCAGAGGCAAGGTGCGTGACTCGAAAACCCAAGATTTCATCTTTGAGCGACTTGGTGACTATGAAGCTGGAAACGGTCTGCTGAGGAGGAAGAAAAACGTCGTCCGTGAGAAGGTGGAGGCGGCGGATTATACCCAACAAATGGATGATTACGGTTATTTGTGCACCTGAGGTGTGACATATATAGAAAACATAAGTAATAAGGATAATGTCTGTACAGCGCTATAGAAGTGAGTAAAATAAATGTGAAAGCACGAGCGGAAGACTAAAACAACCAAAGCGATATCGGATTCTGGGACAGCTGAGTGACAACCAAAGTCAATCATGATAGGTCCCAGCAGTTTTGCAATGAAGGCTCCAGCTGAGTGTTAGCAGTTAGGAGTGTGACCCTGCGCAGTCTGACGCTGGCAGCACTGATTGGATAGTGTCAGACTGTGCAGGGACACCCCCCCCCCAACCTGTAACACCCAGCTGGACCTTCATTGCAAAGTTATAGCAATTCATTCATAACTTCTAGTAGGAATAATAGAGGAATTGTTATTACATGTTATTACATAGTCAGACATGTCAGGAGGGGTGATAAACCCTCTTCAAAGGACATCTGTCAGCAGATTTGTCCCTATGACACTGGCTGACCTGTTACATGAGCACTTGGCAGCTAAAGACATCTGTGTTGGTCCCATGTTCATATTTGTCCGCATTGCTGAGAAAAATGATGTTTTAACATATGCAAATGAGCCTCTAGGAGCAACGGGGGCGTTAACATTACACCTATAGGCCAATCAAAGTGCAGAGGGTTGTCTGTAGTCTGGACAACCCCTTTAAGGTGTCCATTAGATTGTCGGCCAAATCTTCCGGCCAACCCTCTCATGTGTATGGCAGATGTTTGGGGATAGAAGGGGTCAGGCTGTTCAGGATATGAAAACACATGCATGCTCGGCAGGGCGGAGCATGTGATGGCGATGTGAAGCGTACGGCCAGCTTTAGGCCTCAGTCACACTCAGCTCAGCCTGTTTTAACCCTTCAGTTTCCTGCCTCTCTCTCCGATGACGTCATCCACCTCTTACACACAGGACTCTGTGGACTCTGTTCTTTACCTCTGATTTCATCATACAAGCAGATCCCGAGCGCTCCTCCTTGTTATTCTCAGCCGCGAGTCACGGTCACGGTAAAACAATGTGTCCGATCGGCCGTGACATCACCCGCCGAAAATAGATGAGCAGATAACTGGCGGGTGCACGCCCAGAACAGCAATTATTGTACTGTCAGGATGATCTCATCTACGATATATGTGAAGAGTCATTCCAGGTATGTACTATTCCTAGACGCCTGCCTGTTCTCTGCTCTGCTGTACGGCGCAGGGTTTCCTGATACGCTTTTGCTTTCTGTTACCCCCCCCCCCAAGTCTCGCTATATCTCGGGAAATCCGAGCGGCAGGTCAGTTTCCGCACATATAACATCCACAAAGTGTACATGAGATGAGTATAAGTGCACGTATTCCGCAGCGTGTGCAAGTGGCCTAAGGGTGGCTGCACACGGCGCAGATTTTAGTGGAGAAAAGCTGCAAGAAATTATCACCAAAACTGCACAAAAAAAGGTACAAGTTTTTTTGTACGGTTTTTATGGATTTCACTTAGGATTTGTGAAATCTCATACACTTTGCTGCTGCTGTATTAGGGCTTATGCAGACTAACGTAATTTTTTTCCATTTCCGTTTTTTTTTTTACAGGTCTGTATGTGATACCATTCACTTCAATAGGACTTGAAAAAAAACGGAAATGACTCCGTGTACATTCCGTGTCCTTATATTCATTCCGCAAAAATAAAATAAAATGGTTTGCGGATAAGGCCAGGCATTGTTACAATGGATCCGCAAAAAAACAAAACGGAGGCAACACAGACTTTATCCATCATGAAGTCAGTCCCCAATGCACGGAACGGCCGACCAAGGGACGTGTACATGAGCCCTAAGTGACACAAACTGTGAGATCAGCTTCACAGATCCATAGCCCCTCTGGACGGCCAGAGATTTTATAGATGATTTTGAATGCCACCTAACCGTCAGCTTTACGTTTTCCACCATAGTTAAAGGGGTCGTCTCACTTCAGTAAGTAGCATTTATCACGTAGAGGAAGTTACTACAAGGCACCTACTAATGTATTGTTATTATCCATATTGCCTCCTTTGCTGGCTGGATTCATTTTTCCATCACATTATACACTGCTCGTTTCCATGGTTACAGACCACCTGCGATCCATCAGTGGTGGTCGTGCTTGCACAATATGAGAAAAAAACTTCAGCCTACGTGCGCTCCCATGGTCCTGATCACTAGAGAGGCTGATGCTTTTTCCTATAGTGTGCAAGCACGACCACCGCTGCTGGATTGCAGGGTGGTCTGTAACCACGGAAACGAGCAGTGTACAATGTGATGGAAAAATGAATCCAGCCAGCAAAGGAGGCAATATGGAGAATCACAATACATTAGTAAGTGGCTTGTATTAACTTCCTCTACATCAGTGATGGCGAACCTGTGGCACGGGTGCCAGAGGTGGCACTCAGAGCCCTCTCTGTGGGCAATCTCGCATCCTGGAAAAAGTCTATGGTGTACCAATATGCCTTAGACTTTTCCTGCCATTCATCAGCCCCGAGACACACTATGTGCATTAAATGTAGGCTATTAAGCTATTATAGCTAAATTATAAAGTACATGGAAGATATACTATATATTGGTATTCAGGTTACATTGGCGTGTGTTGGCACTTTGTGATAAACAAGTGGGTTTTGGGTTGCAGTTT
>ONZH01004040.1:0-20310 GCA_900303285.1 Rhinella marina
TTAGAAGCATTTTTTCCCCGATTACTGGTGTTCACTCTCCTGGACCCACGGTACAAGCAGAACCTTTCCACTCTCATCCCTGTAGAGGAAAGGAGTATGAAAGTGAATCAATATCAACAGGCCCTGGTGCACAAGCTGAAACAATCCTTCCCATCTGACACCGCTAGCGGTGTGGGTCAGAGGGCGTGGGTCTGCGGGCCAAGTAGCGGGGGAGAGGAGGCAAGCAGGCAGCTTGTCCAGCACTGGCAGGGGAACGTTCTCCAAGGCCTTTGCCAGTTTCATGTCACCCCAGCAAGACACTGTCACCTGTCCCCATTCTAGGCAGAGTAGGGGGGAGCTGTACAGAAAGATGGTGAGGGAGTACCTAGCTGACCATACCAACGTCCGGACTGATCACTCTGCTCCATACAACTACTGGGTTTCAAAGCTGGACACGTGGCCTGAACTGGCGCTGTACGCCTTGGAGGTGCTGGCCTGCCCTGCCACTAGCGTGCTGTCAGAGCGGGTATTCAGTGCAGCTGGTGGCGTCATCACCGATAAGCGTACACGCCTGTCAACTGACAGCGCTGACAGGCTGACGCTTTATTAAAATGATCAAAGCCTGGATTTCACCGGAATTCAAATCTTCTCCGGGGGAAAGCAGCTAAAGATTTACATTACTTATGTATCCGATTCCTCTTCTCTACTCCTCCTACTCCTCCTTGTCGTCTTTGCCTAACGCTGACCAAAAAAACGCCATTTTTTAGAGGTCCAACTGGCACTCTTTTACCACAATTTTTCCGGAGGGCCACCTACAGGCCCTCTCTCCAAACAATTTTTCCGGAGGGCCACCTACAGGCCCTCTCTCCAAACTATTTTTCCGGAGGGCCACCTACAGGCCCTCTCTCTAAAAATTTTTCCGGAGGGCCACATAATGCGATAGACGGGAATCAAACCTGGGTCAACTGCTTGGGAAGCAGCTATGCTCACCACTTTACCACCAACAGCCACAGCAACTGATAAGAACAGATACTAATCCTGATGTAAGCCAACATTTTGACAATTGATAACCCGAAACTGGTCCGCCGTCGAGCCCCGGAGTTCGGCAACCCTGAGCATTTCACATACTCTGACCGAGTCTGATCCTGGGGCCGCTCATGTACTGCCCACTTGGAGGATTGCGGGGCCTACCTCGTTCACGATTTCTCAGAATTACTATGCCACTTCCTCCAACCCCTCCTCCTCCAGCTTCGAATTACCATCCGTGCTTCACCTCCTGCTACCTCAGTCTAACTCGGTCACTCTGTCACCGGCATGCTGCGTCAGGCTAAATTTTTGGGTGGCTCACCTGCTACCTCATCTAACTTGGTCACTTGTTGGTGTCACCGCCATGCTGTGTCAGGCTTATGCCTGCATCGTGTGGCTGGGGATAGTAGAGCAGTGCCAGCATGGGCATGGGTGATGGACCTTCGTTGCACCTAGTTGGGTGCTTCCCTATATATTCCCACCATGCCAGCCATGGGTTGTACATAAACTAATAACAGGAAAAACAAAAAAAAATGAGAAAACTATTTTACAGGAGGGTCAACCGCAGACACTCCAAAACAATTTTACATGAGGGAGTGTCTCCCCGTCTGCCATCGTGTTCAGTCAGGCTGTCAGTAGGTACACCACCTCTGTCGTCCGCAGATGCGGCCACTATGAGGAAGGCCACGGCAAGAACATCCCCTTTTCAATTGAGAGCAAGTGGAGAATTGTAGGAGGATGACACTTTTCTTCGGCAGTGGATTCACCTTCCCCTTTATCATTGCCAGACAACAGTTGGTGAAAAAGTAATTGGCAATGATGAAGAAAATGTAACGGTGCAGTGGACCGTCTGTGACGCAAAACCTATATATTCCCACCATGCCAGCCATGGGTTGTACATAAACTAATAACAGGAAAAACAAAAAAAATATTTTACAGAAGGGTCAACTACAGACACTACTAAACAATTTTTGGGAGGCTCACCTACAGACATTTGACTGCTACCTCAATCTAACTTGGTCACTTGTTGGTGTCACTACGCTGTCACCATGCTGTGTCAGGCTTATGCCTGCGTCATGGGGTGGGGGATAGCACAGCAGTGCCAACATGAGCAGTGGTGTCACCTGCAGGCGGTGATGGACCTTCATTGCACCTAGTTGGGTGCTTCTCTAACATGTGATGGGCATGTACCTCGCCTTTCTTGGTCTGGGTGAGCACAATTGCCATGAGGGTAACCACCAGGCTGTTGCAGGAGAATTTGGGGTAATGGTGGGATTAGGCAGCCTCAGAGGCATCCATGCATGCTGCCCCTGCTGTTTCCTGTCCATTTCCGTGGTGTTTCCATCATTTTCTGAGGTTTCCAGGTTTTCACCCAGCCTTCCCTAGGCAGAGCCTTGGTCCCCTGCAAAAAATGCTTGAGTCTCCCATTGACTTCAATGGGGTTCGTTACTCGAAACGAGCACCCGAGCATCGGGAAAAGTTCGACTCGAATAACGAGCACCTGAGCATTTTAGTGCTCGCTCATCTCTAGTCACAACCATTGTGGAGGTTGATGCATCCGAAGAGGGGGTAGGAGCAGTTTTGTCACAGGGTCCGTCACCAGGTAAATGGCGCCCATGTGCTTTTTTTCTCGAAAAAACTTTCTGCTGCGGAGAGAAATTACGATGTGGGTAACAAAGAGTTACTGGCCATTAAGTTGGCTTTTGAGGAATGGCGTCATTGATTGGAAGGGGCAATTCACCCTATTACGGTATTCACAGATCACAAAAACCTGGCTTACTTTGAGTCGGCAAAACGACTTAACCTGAGGTTTCCAGGTTTTCACCCAGCCTTCCCTAGGCAGAGCCTTGGTCCCCTGCAAAAATGCTTGAGTCTCCCATTGACTTCAATGGGGTTCGTTACTCGAAACGAGCACCCGAGCATCGGGAAAAGTTCGACTTGAATAACGAGCACCCGAGCATTTTAGTGCTCGCTCATCTCTATTTATAACATGTACTTGAGGGAGTGGCACCTTCAGGTGTGAATGCGCTCTTAGCCTATCTTGAGTAGCATTCTTGTGCACTTTTGCTCTTCCTATCAAATTGAGCGCCTTGATTGTGTGGTACATGTGGGTGTGTGTGCTCCTCCTCTCATTGGTTGCTGTATGCACATAGAGGTCACTAGGAGCAACACACCTATATGTGCAGCGTCCATGCTCCTAGATATAGATGCCCAACGGCATAGTTAGGTTTAGCGTAGGACCTGCCTGACCTGAGACCACCGTGACGCTGGGTAGGTGGGCACAGATGTGTTTTGATCAAAATATATTGGCTAGGAGTCTCAGATTTTATCATATCAGAATGAGGTCTTAGTTTATACAGTATATTGTTTGCATCTATTTTTGTGCACTAATATTCTTTTTCTATGACTTACTTTGATATATATAGCCACTGACATCCGCAATCATTATTATCACATCATGCAGGATGTTTTTTATCCTTTTTTATCCTTTTGTTTCTGTGAGTTTTGAATAGTGGTGCAGAGCCCATAGCTATTTAAAATGAACAACCCCACAAACACGGATTCACAGTTTTTTTGGCAAGTCAACTTCACTGACTACGTTAGCACAATATCACACTTTTCTGTTTGGATGGCGAATAATGCCGCAAATAGTTATTTAAAAGAACTACTCCACAAACACGGATGCACTGTTTTTTTGGCAATTCAACTACACTGAAGAATTTAGCACTATATGGCGCTTGTCTATTTGTATGGCGACTAACGCCGCAACTATTTCTTTCACATTTACAAGCTGCCAATAACGGATTATATATGTTTTTCCCCAAACACAACCCAAAATATATTTTTTTATGTTTTTTTTTAATTATTTATTTATTTATTTTTAATGTACCCCAAACAAGGCTCTGACCCTCTTACTGCACTGCAAAAAGTGACACTAGTGGTGCTTCTTTGAATAAAGCACCCCAAAACAGCCTTTAGAACAGAGTGCAGTGAGGTATAACAGGCTAACCCCTATGCCCACTCCCTGCTGCTCAGTCTACCAGAATAGCGATTTCACTGCCTGATTTTCTGTCTAGAAATTGTCCCTCTCCTATCCCTGCAATTCAGATTATCTATCCCTGATCTCCTCATTTCTTTTCTTTAGTTTTTCTTTCACTTGCCCTATCTCTCCTGACGTCTGTCTCTGGTGTAAAATCAATTGCAAATAGCGGATTTCAGCGCTGCAGAGCTATTTATAGGGCTGTGACATGACAGGACCTTGCTGGCTGCTAATTGGCTACATGTCTGCATGTGATCGCATTGTGGGTGTTTACTTCTTTGTCCCAGAAATCCTTCCCCCATGTCATGCCATGTGCTTGCGGCCATTTTAGGAAGAAAAAAAAAAGATTTGTTACTACAAATCGCCATGAAATTCGCTTTCGTTGCAAATCGAATTTTCCATGAAATTCGTAAAGAATTCCACTTCATCAGCTTCTATTTGCTCATCTCTAGTTGTGTCTCATAATAGCCGCAACTTGGTGGCGGCTTTGGAGTTCGGCAACCTCACACACATACCATGCCTGACCCATGTGTTCAACTTAGTTGTTCAGCAGTTTATGAAAACCTACCCCAATTTGCCTCAGCTACTGGTGAAGGTGCGCCGCTTGTGTGCCCATTTCCAAAAGTCACCTACAGCTTCAGCCGGTCTGGCAAAGCTGCAGCAGCGCTTGCACTTGCCAGCTCACCGACTGCTGTGCGACCTGACTGCGACTGCTGTGCGACTGGAACTCCACATTCCACATGTTGGGCAGTCTTTGTGAGCAGCAGAGGGCAGTAGTGGAATACCAGCTGCAACACGGTCGGCTGCTTTCAAGTCAGCTTCCGCTCTTCACAAGCGTCGAGTGGGCATTGATGTCTGACCTCTGTGAGGTTTTACACAACTTTGACGAATCTACACAGATGGTGAGCGGCGATAATGCTATTATTAGCGTAACCATCCCACTTCTGTGTCTACTAAAACGCTCACTGCTCACAATAAAGGCGGACGCTTTGCATGTGGAAGAGGTGGAAATGGGGGAAGACCCTACACAGGGTGATAGCCAGACCACCCTCGGTTCGTCTTCTCAGCGCAAATTGGAGTAGGAGGACGAGGACGAGGAGGAACAGGAGACGGTTGCTACCGCTACAGAGGGTTTTACCCATAGCAGGTTTACTCTATCTCTTCGGCGTGGATGGGGCGAAGAGGAGGAAGAGGACGAAGAGATTGAGAGTCATCCTCCTGGTGAGGAGAGCAAAACCTTGTCTGTTGGGCACATATGGCTGACTTCATGCTATGCTGCCTTTCCCGTGACTCTCGCGTTATACACATTTTTACCAACACCTATTACTGGTTATTCACCTTTCTTGACCCCTGCTACAAAGAGAACTTCTCATCTCTTATTCCTGTGGTGGAGAGGACTAGAAAAATGCAATTTTTGTGCAATACCAGAAGGCCCTTGTAGAAAAATTGCTCCAAAAATTTCCAGCTGACAACGCTGGCGACAGAGTACGTAGTTCCTTGGGCACCTGAGGAGGTGAGACGAGGGGAACACACTGCAGTTCCAACAGAGGCAGGGTGACATTTTCCAAGGCCTGGGACAGTTTCATGACACCCCACCAGCATCCTCACCCTGATGAGCGGCCTAGTGTCACAAGGAGGGAAAAGTTTTGGAAGATGGTGAAGGAGTACCTAGCTGACCGTGTCAACGTCCTCAGTGATCCCTCTGTGCCTTATAATTATTGGGTGTCTAAGCTGGACACCTGGCACGAACTGGTGCTCTACGCCTTGGAGGTGCTGGCCTTCCCTGCCGCCAGCGTTTTGTCAGAGCAGGTATTTAGTGCCACTGGGGGCATAATAAATGATAAACGCATCCGCCTGTCAACTGAAAATGCTGACAGGTTGATGCTTATCAAAATGAACAAGGGCTGAATTGCCTCTGACTTCTCTACCCCACCAGAGAAAAGCGGCTTAACATGAAGGAACTTTAAATGTGGTTTTTAGGGTGTATTGAATACACTGTATTTCCTTGTACCCCTTCCTCTTCTCGTCCTCTTCCTCCTCATCTTCCATCATATCAAATTGCTTATTAGGCTGCCCTCGATGTTCACCAGCAGGCCCTCACCTCTAATTTTCCCCTCCCCCATGACAGCACCACAGAGAGAGGGATCCACCCCCAGGGACAGGGGAGTCCCTGGAGTGGGAGACCCGCAGTTTTTCCTTTTAGGTCTTACCTTAAGCCTGGAAGTTCTAAGGGTCCCTAGAGGGCGGTTGGTAAAATCTGCGGGGGTCCATTGCGCGACGGGGTCGGCTGTAAGGATCCAAGGTCGGGGGAGGGTTCCGGGGGCTCTCCCTTGTCTTGCAACAGATGCGTGGGCATCTCCGACGAAGTCACTACTTCCAGCAGTGAAGCTCCGTCATCGTTGTAATCCCGTGCAGGCGCAGTACCTCAAGCGGTCTGCTCCCGTGCGGTCTGCGGGCATCGGCCTCAGAGAAGGTACTGCGCATGCGCGGGATTACAACGATGACGGAGCTTCACTGCTGGAAGCAGTGAAGTGAATATTAATGAGGTGGGCGGTCCTGGGCTCCAACTGTCTCGGCGAGCCCGGGCTCGAACGCAGCTGGGCACATCCCCTAGGGCTCCTTATGTGAGTGATTGACACATTATAAAAAACGTTTTTTCAGCATTAAATCTACTATTAGGAACTGTAATAATAACATTTTTGAATTCAACATGCTCAGCTGAATCCAGTAGTGGCATTACCTTTATATGCAAAATCGTGCTGACAGACTCCCTTTAAGAATTGGAGTGGAGGAGATATAACATCAAAACAGAGACTCTGTGGTATTCCCTGCCGGGGGGAATTTTTGTTTTGCCCAGATCTAGATGATCTTTTAGAGAAGGCAGCACATAGGAAGAAAAGGTTTCTAGATGCTTTTCAGTCTTCTTTCCAGTCTTCCTCCTTTAGGTCTAGACGATCCTTTCGTTCTTCGGGTAGAGGAGGCAAGAGACAGTTTAAAGACAGAGAGCAGAATGCTAGATCTAGATATCCGACAAGAAAGGGTTTTCTCTTTGGGAATCCTTCCTCGGCGGATAAAAAATCCCAACAATGACGCCAGGTTAGCAGTGGGAGGAAGACTTCGGTCCTTCCTTTCTTCTTGGCAAGAGGTAGCAAGTACTTGGATTTTAGACATTATTCTTTCAGGGCTAAAACTAGACTTTGCCTCCCTTCCTCTAGAGAGATTCCGGGTAACCCAATGTGGCTCTTTAAAAGGAGGGCCTTCTCCCATCTAAGGAGAAGTTCAAAAATTAATCAAAAAGAAAGTTATAATTCCAGTGCCCCCTCAGAAACTGTCAACAGGATATTTCTCCACTCTTTTTCTGGTCCCCAAACCAGACGGACATTCAGAACAATCATCAATTTGAAAAGTCTAAATCGGTCCTTAAAATTGAAGAAGTTCAAGATGGAGACTATAAAGATGACCATTCCTTTATTGTATCCAGATTGTTACATGGCGGTCCTGGATCTGAAGGACACCTATTACCATGTCCCGATTCATCCAGATTATCAATGTTTTCTAAGAGTGGCAGTGTTCATGGACGGTCGCTTGCGGCAACTTCAATTTCAGGCAATGCCTTTCGGCCTGTCTATGGCCCCAAGAATCTTTACCAAGATTGTGGCGGACATGGCCTCCTTTATCAGAATGAAAAACATTCGGGATTATCCAGAATCTGGGTTGGATTATAAACGAGAAGAAGTCAAAGCTCATTCCACTACGCAGACAGATATTCTTGGGCCTTATTCTGGACTCGGTTTCACAGAGGATTTTCCTGTCGGAAAAAAAAATTCAAAAGGTTCAGAGTCAGCTATGTTCTTTGGAATCCTGTTCCTTAACCATAAGGAAAGCAATGTACGTTCTTGGAACTCTAGTGTCATGCATTCCAGCGGTAGAATGGGCCCAATTTTATTTACGCCCCCTGCAAATGGAAATCCTGGCGGCTTGGAAGAGGATGGGTGGTCTTCTGGACATGAACATAAAAATATCCTTACCTACGTTTCAGAGTCTAGCATGGTGGAGAACGAAATATCATCTGACCCAGGGCATCCCCTGGAATTATCTAGAGCCAGTGATTTTGACAATGGACACAAGCCCATTGGGGTGGGAGGCACATATTTTGGGCCAAAGCTTCCAGGGTACCTGGACTCAAGAACAGAAAGTATTTTCCTCAAACAGAAAAGAGCTCCTGGCGGTGAGACTGGCTCTTCAGGCTTCTCAGTCTCTGTGGCAATCAAGTCACGTCAGAATCCTCTCAGACAATCAGACCTCAGTGGCGTATATAAATCACCAAGGGGGGACAAGGTCAGTTTCTCTTCTGTCAGAGACTTACAGTTTGTTCAAAAATCTGGAAAGGAAATCCTTACATATTTCAGCTAGTCACATAAGAGGAAAAGAAAATTTGTGGGCAGACTTTCGCAGCAGGCACCAACTAAGGGAGGGAGAGTGGTCCCTAAAGCTGGAAATATTTACAGACATCACAAGGTTATGGGGTGTACCAACTATAGATCTGTTTGCATCCAGACAAAATCGCAAGTTAGCGATATTTTGCTCCCTAAACCCAAGGGAATTCCCTTATGGGGTGGATGCCCTACAGATAAAATGGAACTTCCAGTTAAGTTATGCGTTCCCCCCTTTCAATTGATACCTCTAGTGCTGAGAAAAGTCAAACAAGATCAGGCAAAGATTATTATGGTGGCTCCTTTTTGGCCTAGGAGAGCCTGGTTTTCTCTTCTTCACTCCATGTCGGTGGCGGATCCGTAGATTTTGCCAGAGATTCCGGACCTGTTATCCCAGGGCCCGATTCTTCATCCTCAGGTTCGGGGTCTTCGGCTGCCTGCATGGATCTTGAGAGGATCTTGTTAACAAAAAAGGGCTTTTCTCAAGAGCTCATTGCCACTCTGCTGAGAAGTAAAAAAAAACTGCCACTGTGAGAATCTATGCTAAAGTTTGGTATAAGTTCATACAGTGTTATAATTTAGACCCCAAAAAATTGCCAGATTCCATTTCTAGGTTTCAGATTTTGGAGTTTTTGCAGAAGGGCCTTTCCCTGGGTCTTTCCAAAAGTACCCTTAAAGTTCATGTATCAGCTTTATCCAGTCTATCCAGACAAAACTTTGCCTCTGATCTTTTAGTGATCAGGTTTTTTAAAGCCGTTTCTAAAAGTATGCCTATTTCAGGTCCTAAGATTCCTCCTTGGGATCTAAATGTAGTTTTGCAAGCACTTACCAAACATCCGTTTGAACCTATTTCTTCATGCAGTATAAAACACCTTACGCTTAAAATGATTCTTTTGGTGGCCCTTACTTCTGCAAGAAGAATTAGTGAAATACATGCAATTTCTAAAAATCCTCCATTTACAGTCATTATGGATGATAGGGTGATCATTTGCTGAGATCCGGCCTTTTTTTTTACCAAAGGTCTCTTCCCAGTTTCATAGGACCCAAGAGATTATCTTGCCTTCCTTTTGTAATGATCCTAAGAACCCGGGGGAAAAAGATTTTCATTCATTGGATGTTAAGCGCTGCTTGCTTCAGTATCTTAAGTCTACTGAGTCATGGAGAAAGTCTTCAGCTCTGTTTGTTCTTTTCTCTGGGCCAAACAGAGGTATGAAGGCTACAAAAAGTTCTCTGGCGAGATGGATCAGATTGGGCATTTCCTTTGCCTATCTGGAATCTGGTCTGTCTCCTCCTCTATCGGTGAAGGCACACTCTACATGTTCTATTTCTACTTCTTGGGCTGAGAGATCTTCTGCCACAATTGAACAAATTTGTAAGGCAGCCACCTGGGCTTCTCCTTCTCCTTTCTTTCGCCACTACAGGTTGGATCTTCTTTCCTCTGCTGATCTTTCCTTTGGCAGAAAATTTCTTCAGGCAGTGGTCCCACCCTAGTTTTCTCTGTAATTCTCTCTGTGGTGCTGTCATGGGGGAGGGGAAAAATGATGATTACTCTTACCTGTAATCGGATTTTCCAGACCCCACGACATCACCCGTCTTATTCCCTCCCTTGGTTTTGGTCTTCCTTTCACTTGGGTGTCACATAAAAAATAAAAAAAAATTAATATAGGTTGTCAGTAGGTTATGTATGTAATTAACTGAGGTTGGAGTCCCTCTCATGCTCTGTAATCCACTGAGGTGGGAGAGAGGTTCCACCTTTCTATTCTGCAGGTTTCCTGTCCCTGGGGGTGGATCCCTCTCTCTGTGGTGCTGTCGTGGGGCCTGGAAAATCCGATTACCGGTGAGATTAATCATCATTTTTTAAGACGGTCACCAGCAGGCCCTCACCTCTAATTTTTAAGATGGTCACCAGCAGGCCTTCACCACTAATTTTTAAGATGGTCACCAGCAGGCCCTCACCACTAATTTTTTAGACGGTCAGCTCAGCAGCATGCCCTCACCCATAGTTTTTTAGACAGTCAGCTCAGCAGCAGGCCCTCAATCATGATTTTTTAGACGGTCAGCTCAGCAGCAGGCACTCAACCATGATTTTTTAGACCGTCAGTTCAGCAGCAGGCCCTCAACCATGATTTTTTTAGATGCTCAGCAGCAGGCCCTCGACCATAATTTTTTAGACGGTCAGCTCAGCAGCAGGCCCTCACCCATAATTTTTTAGACGGTCAGATGAGCAGCAAGCACCTGCCTCTAATGTTTTAGACGGTCAGCTGAGCAGCAGTCACCCACCCCTAATGTTTTAGACAGTCAGATGAGCAGCAGGCACTCGCCCCTAATGTTTAAGAGGGTCAGCTCAGCAGCAGACCATCACCCCTAATGTTTTTGAGTGTCAGCAGCAGGCAATCAATCATAATTTTTCAAGGGTGTGTCGGATGCCCTACTTTATGTGTAATAAAGGGTGTATTGGAGTGCCTGTTCCTTGTAATTTTTGGCAGCATTTGCGCTTTATATACAAGTAAATATATGTTTCCTAACAATATTTCCTCTATAATCAATGTTATCTTCGGTTTTGGGGGTATTATTGTCATTCCATAAAAGTGGTGTAATACTCGGACAACATCGTTCCCAGCAGCAACTTTGGAGTCCAAGATGCATCCACACATCCTCCCTATGCTGTTCCCAAACCATTTCAGTGGTGTTTCCATCATTTTCTCACCTTTCCCTATGAACCAGACACCCTCCCCTCTTCAGAGCAGGGGTTGCCTGGTTAAGTGATCTGGTTCTCCCATTGACTTCCATTGTGCTCGGGTGCTCGGTAGAGCACTCGAGCACCACCTAGTGTTCTACCCGAGTACCCGAGTGCTCGATCAACACTAGTCGCCAGTATCTGATCGTTGGAGGTCTGACACTGTAACATAACATGAATTCAAAAGATTTTACAATTAATAAACTTACGCATACCAAGTGAATAAATATATTTAGTGTAATTAAATATACGATAACACAGATAAATCATATACTGAATAATAAAATGTAAATACATAACTAGCCTAAATATGAAACATGCAATATGGAGTGAGACTATGGGTTGAGACTCTGTCAGTCATGCTATAACACATGGCTATCTAACACGTTATAATATATGACCAACACCCCTGGGTGTACAAGAGATAGAACAAATAATCAATACTTACATCCTACCTATGATGAAGTCTTAAATGGAGATTCCTGAATAAATGTGTGTTACAGATTTTAAACTTTTAGACCCTCCTCCAGTATACAGCAAGCATGTCTCTAAGATCACTCAGGAATGTGGTCTTATTAGCAAAATGGGGCATGGGTACTAGATTACAAAGCACATCAGCACACAGAATGGTAATAATAAAAAGGAACAGAATTAAAGGAACAAAACCAATCAGTACTTAAAAAATACCCTTACAATACATTCCATGGTTCTTCCACTTTAATTCACTTCCAACACCCAACATCAGGCTCTATTCTACATATATAGCCTAGTCATTTGACTAAAAACTACTTAGGAACCATTGGATCTCTAAATAAAAATAACAAAACAGCTAAAAAAAACTGTGTGCTGGACTAACAAGACGTGTCTCACTGAAGAATTCTTCACTTCTGATCTTCTTGGATATCAAAGTCTGTGGGGTAAAGTTAATTGTCCATTTCTTGATGTTCTGTGCACCTGAATGGCCCTTTTTGTGTTGTTTCAAAGTTAAGTCTATTTCCCCTGCTTATTTATTTGAAGGAGTTTTGCAAGTGTAACAGTTCAGGTCTCAGAACTTCTTATTAGTGGGTGTTAGTCCATTACCTTGTCTGTAGGAGGAGATTTGACACAAGGGGTTCCTTCCTTCGCTGGTCTACAGATCGTTGGATTAGCCCTGCTTATTGTTTAGGAATTCTTGGCAGATGATTATCTTTGAGGTCCACCTCTGGTTAGCCATAGTACGATAAGCAAGGCCTTGTTCATCAGGGCAGACCAGTGGTTGAAATCTTTTATTGTTGGGTGACAGGTCACCAAAACCTGTGTCTTACCACATCTGGTATCATCAACTTGGGCAGCCCCTGAACACTTCTGAGGTTGCCAGTCCAAAATTTTAAACTCAGTCCATGTCTGGGAAAGCTGTTGATAGGGTGGTTTCCACTCCACCCCTGCATCAAATGGGCCAAATAAAACAACCAAATAAAAAGTCCTTGAACTTTTGTCAGTTCAACACTGTATTTAAATAACAATTTCCAATGGTACCATAGAGGTCCTCTGCCAAAGCAAAATAAACTTTGATAAGCTCTAAACCAATTCTAATTATCTGTATATTAAGAATAACACTTCAAAACAAATATACATATTATTTTTACAACTAATAGAGAGCCTCATTTTTATCCTTCAACACATTAAACATTACCAATTCACGGGTATCGTTTTCAATGTCACGTGTAGATAATAAAACACAACACTATTAAAATCACATTTATTTGTGAACCTTTTAAGATACCCAATGTTGTTTTGTGGTTTACTAATGTGTTGTATTGTGTATTCTGCACTTAATACCTTTTAGCTTTTGATTTGCAGAAGTACACAGCTTTCCTTGATGTTGTAATGAATAGACTGTTGTTTTTTTTGTTGTTGTTTTTATGAAGGAACGCAGAACTATCCACTCACAGCTCATAACCACACCCTTATACTTGTAGTACAGACTGCACACACAGCTCTGCTAAGCATCCATCAGTCTCCAATTCAATACAACTGCAACTTAAAGTCATACCCATTCACATTCCACTGAATTATTTATGACTCTCAGCTACACAGCTTTTCTCTGTGTGATATTCCTGAAACTATGCAATCACACAGCTTTTCTGTAAATAGTTATACCCACCAGACCGAGAATTGCTGATCTCTGTTGCCTATTTCTGTCATTACTTGCCAAAATCTTCTGGTTTTCACTCTATAATCAATCAAAATTTTACAACAAGACAGCATACAAGTTAGGCCTTGTGCACACGTCAGTTATTTGATCAGTTATTTCCAGTTATTGTGAGTCAAAACCAGGTGTGGGTCAAAAACACAGAACAGTTGCGGATCTCTTCATTATACCTTATCTCTGTGTAACCTCCACTCCTGGCTCACAAAAACTGATGGAAATAACTGATCAAATAACGGATGTGTGAACAAGGCCTTATAATCATAAAACAATTTGTGTTAAACCCAAATCATTTTATATGTCACATAGTCTTAATCAATTGGTTGTTCACATGAATAATAATTTAATTAAGGGCCCTTTCACGCGACTGTATGCCCTCCGAGACATACGGTCCGTGAGAGGGCCATATGTCCTGGAGCGGCATTGATCTTGCGCACGGGAGCGCACATCATCATTGATTACAATGATGCTGTGCACGTCGGGCCGCCCACGGGACTATTGTCCCGCACTCATCTGATTTTATGAGTAACTGTCGACCACCAAACATTGGGAGATAGCAAAGAGAATGCGCAAACTGTGCAGGAGTACAACAATGGCTAGGTGCGCCCGGTATAGTTCTCTACTCTGCCAATATAAGACATAACAATCTTAAGCCTGGAGGCGGAGGGCCGTCGAGGAGGAGGTGGACGTGGCCATGAAGGCAGAAGAGGCAGATGTGGCGGTGCAGGCGGAGGAGGCGGACGTGGTTGTGCAGACAGAGGAGGCAGATGTGGTGGAGGAGGCGGAGGAGGTCACCAACATTATTATTTTATTTATTTATTTATTTTAATTTTGTTGTCTGTGATCCATCTGCACCGTAAAAATATAGAACACTCCATAGTGCTTCCATGCCTCCGTTCCGTGGGAACGCATCTGTGATGCGGGGAGCAAATGGCCGGTGCCTGCATATTGCGGGCCCACTGTTTGCAAGACCTTAATGCACACGGCTGGCAACAGCCTTGTGCATTAAAGGGGTTAGCCCACGAATAATGTAAAAAATGAAAATCAGACATCATATAGTCCATGACAAGCTCTTTTTAACAAAGCTAGAACCAGCCCTGTACCTCACATGGATCCAGAGATCTCCCCATTCATTGCTCTGCTAGATTCATATCAAGCTCGGGGAGTGTCTTTTCTGCTGCAGCTCAGGGGGCGTGTCCATGTTCTCCCTATCACAGCTCAGGAGACAGTTAAAAGTTGAAACTGAGCATGTGCGGCCTGCTCAGTGAATAGGTCAAAGAAATAAGAAATTAACTGGCACTATACAGATACATTTTACTGAATAACTCAATAGCTGTACAACATTTTTAATTACATGCAATTACAAAAGTATTCAGATCCAGGTGCTGGTTTGAAAACTGTAGAATATTTTTCGTGGGACAACCCCTTTAAGGTCTAAGACATAACAATCTTGGGCCTGGGCAAACGTGGCAGTGCAAATGGAGGAAGCGGACATGGCGATGCAGGTGGAAGAGGAGGAGGCGGTGGAGGTCATCAACCTTTTTTTTATATTTTATTTATTTTTTTGTTTGTGGAGGCCCCAAAACATTGGGAAATAGCAAAGAGAACGCACAAACTGCTCTGGAGTACAACAATGACTAGATGCGTGTTGTACACTTCTCTACTCTGCCAATATGAGAATCTTGAGCTGGAGGCAGAGGTCCCAGTGGAGGAGGAGACAGACATGGCGCTGCAGGCAGAGCCCCCACTGAGCCCCCTTGTAGTAGGGATCCAGTAGGGTGACCACCTAGTAATCAGCACCGGTTAGAATGTGGGCAACTCGGCCGTCATTGCGCATGCACTACAGCATGTAGTCACTTATGTGTGCCAGGCTCCCCAGAGACAACGACATGCTGTTCTTGGTGGGAGGTGTATCATCTGTATCCCCCCAGGCATACTCTATCACACTGCAGTGATGCCTATAAGCTGATTTGGGTGAAACCTTGCTGTGAATGGGGATCCTTTTCTTCCTCCTCATCATCATCCTTCTTATCTTCCAAAACTGTGGACAGTTGGGTACCTGACCGCTATTGGTGCAGGAACGCACACTCAGAGCCACCTGTGGACTACAGGCCTGATAACAATGCGAATGATCCATAAATATGAACACTCTGTCCGCCGCATGAAGGCCAGATTTTATCACATGGGTGATCGTTCAGGTGCATTATTGGCTAAACGTCTAAACCGTAGAGCAGCCTCCACTAGATTTGAACCATTTCAGTTCCCAGATGGTTCAGTAATAACTCACCCTCAAAAAATTTCTGATGCATTTGCTAAATTCTACTCTTCTTTGTACAACCTCCGTGATGATCCCAATACAACCCAACCATTCATCTCCACTATACAGACATTTCTAGACTCTATCACCCTCCCCTCCTTGTCAGCGGAGGATCTACATACACTTACCACCTCCATTACGGACTCCAAAGTCCAACATGCCCTGAGGTCCCTTAAACATAACAAGGCCCCTGGCCCGGATTGGTATGTTGCAGAATAGTTTAAGACCTTTTCTTCTGAACTAACACCTTACCTGACCAAGTTATTTGACTACTTCTTTGTGTCAGGGAATATCCCTAAAAATATGTTGTCAGCCACTATAGTCACTCTGCCTAAACCTGGAAAACTACCAAATCATCCAGCTAACTTCCACCCCATCTCATTGTTAAATGTGGATTTGAAACTCTTCTCTAAACTTCTAGAAACTAGATTGTATAGAGTCCTACCTAAATTAGTGTCGGAAGATCAAGTGGGCTTTGTACCTAAATGGCAATGTAGAGATGGTACGAGGCGGCTGATTGACTTGGTTCAGTTAGCGGAAATCTCTAGGACCCCCACTGTATTCTTATCGCTTAACGCTGAGAAATCATTTGATAGGGTCCATTGGGGTCAATTTTGGGGTCAATTTTGCAAAACTTCGGGATCCAGGGATCTGTGTTACAAGCAATTATGGGATTGTATTCTGATCCGGGAGCGAGGGTGTTGGACTCTGGTTTCCTCTCTAAGCCCTTTCGCATTACCAATGGCACACGCCAGGGGTGCCCTTTGTCCCCACTGGTGTTTGTGTTAGTTATGGAACCGCTGGCGGAACTTCTACACACCAGTCCCCAAATTAAAGGAGTAAAAGTCGGTCCTCAATCTCATACTAGTCTGGTCTTTATGCTGACGATGTGGTCCTTTCTCTTACTGACCCTGCTCCATTCGTCACAGCGGCATATTCTATCCTTGAACACTTCTCAGCTGTATCCTATTATAAGCTTAATGTTAACAAATCTTCTATTCTACCTGTGCAGGTCTGAGAGGAAACCAGAGCTCATATACAACGAGACTTTAGCTTTCAATGGACTGATGCCCACATTTCCTACCTGGGTGTTCTCATTCCTACATCTGTGAGGAGTTTGGTGTCTTTAAACGATAGGGAACTGCAGAAGGAACTGGCAGGTGAATATAAGAGGTATACCAAACTTTGTTTGTCCTGGATCGCAAGGATTAATACTGTAAAAATGATGATTCTTGCAAGAATCTTATACAAGTTTCGATGCATTCCTTTACGTGTGCCTAACCACATACTCACTCAACTTCAAAAGGGTATACTGCGGTTTATTTGGGTCTCCTTCCCACCGCGCATATCTAAAAAAGCCTTGTTTCACTCAATACAAACTGGAGGACTTGGGGTTCCTGACCTACATAAATATTATATTGCTAGCCTAATAGACCACACCAGGGAATGGTGGCGTCCATCTAATCCTCAACAGTGGCTCCAGATAGAGGAATCTCTCGTTAAGGGACACTCCCTCACAGCATGCTTAGCAGCCAGCACTATAGGCAAACTAACACTTCACCTTCCCCTATCCACTATGCAAACATCACTTTTTGCATGGGATTATCTCACTCAAGCATTACCTCCCAACTCCTTTCATATTCTTGATTTCCCGCTTATGGTGTTGGAACATCATATTCTGAATATCAATCTTTCCATATGGAAAGCGAATGGTATCCATTCCATAGCCCAACTATATCAGGGATGTACACTTAAAGAGGTTGTCACTCTACATGATACGTTTTCAATACTCAATTCCTCCTTTTATCAATACCTGCAAATACGACATTACTGTACTTGAACTCCCTACCCATCTCTAGCAACACTCCACCCTCCTCCCCGCTCCATCTTCTCCTCCTTCTCCTCTCGTAGAGGACTTTCTATTATCTACTCTGAAATACTGGTTTCACAACACTGATCAAAAGACACTTACATGCTTAAATGGGAAGAGGAAATAGGCAAATCATTCTCTATAGAGGAATGGAAGTCAGCCCTTTACTGGTCCATTAAATGCTCTCACTGCATCAACCACACAGAACAGAGTAGGAAAATCCAGAGTAGGAAAATCCAAGTGCGATGGTATTTAACCCCAGAGTCTCCCATGTTATACCAGATTACTCCCCCCTATGTTGGCGGAAATGTGGCTCTAGGGTTTCCCCCACGCACATGTGGTGGCTATGTCCATCGGTCTCACCTCTTTGGCTGGAAGCAGAAAAGTTACTGGAGAATGTCTTGGAGGTCCACATCCCTCTATCCCCAGAATTGGCGATTTTAAGTATTGGTCTAAGTGGTATAGCATCATCTCACAGGTGGTTGGTATCACATATTCTCACGGCTACCCATAAGGTAATAGCCCGTCATTGGAAACAACCTATAACCCCCATCATATCTGAGGTTATACAAATGGTGAACCTTGATATGGTATATGAATTGGTCTTTGCCCCTTCCTTGCGATCCAGGATAAAGGCACACAACCAGTGGTTGATGTGGCTTTCAAGCACCCATGCTACCCCTTTACCGTCCACCTTGTTATAATGAGAACACCCATGGTACTACCGTATGGTCTAGGCCCGATACATAGCCTACCATTGGGCAATGTGTCTTCTGTATCTTAAAATCATGGAGCTTCCCATATATTTAAAGCTGACAAACATTTTTCTTTATTACATATGTTATTTAACATGCCATATGTGAAGTATGATGTACCTCCCTTCTATTTTTCTTTGTTTTTTTCTTTTCTGTTATGTACTTGTTATTTGTACAATCTTTGAAAATCAATAAAAATTCAAAGTTGGAAAAAAAAAAAAACTGTGCAAATGATCCTTGTTCCTCCTTCTTTTCCTTCTGTGCCACATCCTCATCCAACAGCGCCTAAAGTGTTTTTTTCAAGGAGTCATAGAATTGGGATAGTAAGGCTGATGACGGCATCATAACCGCTGGCCATGTTGGTGGAGTACTCAAAGCAGCGCAACATGGCACACAAGTCCCACATGGAGGCCCACTTGTTGGTGGAGAAATGTTGCTGTTCCGCAGAGTAACTCACCCGTGTGTGCTGCAGCTGAAAATCCACTATTGCCTGCTGCTGCTCGCACAGTCTCTCCAGCATGTGCAAGGTGGAGTTCCATCTTATGGGTACATCGCATATGAGGTGGTGAGCATGAAGGCCGAAGTTATGCAGCAGCGCAGACAGGCGAGCAGCAGTAGGGCGAGAATGATGAAAGCGGGCCCAGATGGCCCCACTTTCTGCAGCAGCTCTGACGTATCTGGGTAATTCTTGAAGAACCTCTGAACCACCAAGTTCCGCACATGTGCCAGGCAAGGGATGTGCGTCAAAACAGCTAGCCCCAGAACTGCTACAAGATTTGGTCTGTTGTCACACACCACCAGGCTGGGCTTGAGGCTGAGCGGCACCAACCACTCATCGGTCTGTTCTTCCATGCCTGCCCACAGCTCCTGCACGGTGTGGGGTATTTCCACCAAACATACGAGTTTCTGCTGTCATTTCCCCCTGGCTGTGCTGAAGTTGGTGGTGCAAGTGTTGCGCTGATGTGATGAGGAGGTGGTAGAGGAGGAAGCGGAATAGGAGGAGAGGGCAACAGGAGGCACTGAGAAACCTCCAGCAATCATTGGTGGCGGTAGGACATGCGCCAAACTGCTGTCCACCTCAGGCCCAGCCGCCACTACATTTACACAGGGGGCAATTAGGGAGATATAACATCCCTGCCACATGTCGGTGGTTATGTGGACCTTGCCATCAATGGTGTTGCACAGCGCACACCTGATTTTTTCCCGCCACTTGTTCGTGTAGGGCAGGGATAGCCGCCTTGAAAAGTAGTGGGACTGGGAACCACGTACCATAGGACAGCTGCCTTCAATACATTTTTAAAACTCTCCATCTCCATCAGACCGAATGGCAGCATTGCAAAGGCCAGCAGTTTTGAAATGCTGGCATTCAGGGCCAGGGCTCATGGGTGGGTAAGGGGGTACTTCCTTTTTCTCTCCAGTTTTTGTGGGATGGACAGCTGAACGCTTCCATGGCATAGTGTGGACATGCTGGATGACGGTGGTGGAGGTGTGGCTGTCACATCCTCTGTTTGAGGGGTGGCTGATGCCCCTGTCACTCCAGAAGGGGAGGAAGAGGCCGAGAAGAGGGAGCAGGAGCAGCCTCTGAGCTTTCGTGGTTCTTGAGGTGTCTACTCCAGTGCAGCTCGTGCTTTGTTGTTAGATGCCGGATCATGCAGGTGCAGCCTGCCAACTTCAACTGGGCAAAGTGGTCAGCAACAATGGACACAAAATCCTGGCCTCCCTGAACCTGGGTGAAAAAACACATTCTCCTTGCACAGCGCAAGTCATCAACCTAGTCGCGCAATGCTTTCTAAATACAGATGCAGCCGAATTCTTGCTATAGCTGTAGGGGAAACACGAAGGGAATATGCCATGGAGAAGGGGGATGAGGAAACTGCCACTACAAGAGGAAAGGAGGAGTTTGAGGAGCAAGAGGACAATGATGACCATTGCAACGACCATGACACGCAATCGTCTCAGTGGAGG
>ONZH01004041.1:0-17758 GCA_900303285.1 Rhinella marina
AGCTGATCGGCAGGGACCCCACTGATCTGATATTCCTAAATATATAGGCTGTCAATACCCTAATCCTGGAATAACCCTTCCACAAGTATATTAGGTTTTAACCGCCATGGGACACCACAGACCCGTTACACATGTCATACACCAGTGATATTACATATTACCCCACTCTTTGGCCACCAGGGATATTGTCACTAACCACCAGACCACCCTGTGTAATAAATCTGTAATTTAGCAAAGAGAGTATGGAGGCATTAGTGATCTTGGCCATGTGCATCAATGAATTTGGAAATCCTCCTTTTAAAAAGCTTGCATTTGTCCTTGAAGTTCTTTCCTATTTGTAAGGAAAACACAATGGTGGCTTTTTTCCCACTATTATCTGGTACTGATATATGGCACTGCTACTCAGCCTATGGTTACTGCTTCCATTCCTACAATATACTGGTGGAGGACTCTAGGCTACGGAGACCTATGAATTCCAGATGTTCCTAACTGCCTTTGACTTAAAGGGATTTTCCAAGTATTTTTTTTTTTTTTTTACTGATGACCTAACCTCGGGATAGGTCATCAGTATGTGATTGGTGGGGGTCTGACACCCGGGGCCCCCGTTGATCAGCTGTTTGAGAAGGTACCAGTGCTCACCGTAGCGCCGTGGCCTGCTCTCTGCTCACAAAACACAGTGCCGTACATTGTATAGTGGCTGTGCTTGGTATTGCAAGTTAAAACCCAATTCACTTCAATGGGGCCGAGCTGCACCTAGACCTGTGATGGCTCCGACACTCCAGCTGTGGTAAAACTAAGACTCCCAAGATGCATCCTTGCTTGGCTGTTCTCAGAACTTCATAGAAATGAAAGGAGCATGCTGGGAGTTGTAGTTTCACCACAGCTGGAGTGCCAGAGGTTAGCCATCACTGATGTCCTAGGCTATACGACTGATGAATGTGACGTCACATGGATTAGAAAAAGCCAGAGAAGGCCGCGGCACCGTTGCAAGCACACTGCCTTCTCAGACAGTCGATCGGTGGTGGTCCCAGGTGTTGGACCCCCACCAATTAGATACTGATGACCTATCCTGAGGATAGCTCATCAGTAAAAAAACAAAAAAAAACACTTGCCAAAAACAATAAAGATAGATTTGTTTTTTTCCGCATTGACTGAAACTGGTCATAAAAACAAAATTTTTGGTAGACGAGGGAGAGAATAATAGTTTAAAATGTGATGAATTGTGATGTCATATTGTCACCCCCTGTCTAATCGCCATGACTCAAGGGCAAGTGTCGTAAACTAACCAAGTGGATACTAATGTCTCTACAGGAGCAAGCGATCGGCCTTGGTGTGCTCTTCTCAGTTTTCCTGATTCCCTCCGGCTGGATCCTGTCACACTTTGAAGACTACAAGAAAAGACCAGAATAAAGGAGGCGACCCGTCCTATGGGGATCAGTCTATGGCACTGGATGACGGTGGAATGTTGACCGATTGGGACTGAATAAACTGCATTGTCCATATCTGCTCCTGGGGTGTCCTGCTCCTCTTGTGTATTTTTGTACTTAATAAAATTATTCTAAATCTACATTTTGTTTACTGAAGTATGCATATTAGAGTGTCTGCACCCAAAACTGCACTATTTATTTTGCCGTTTTGGCACATTTTTGTGCATTTTATGGTGCTGATGTGATGCGGATTTTCAGTAGATCTCACCCTTCCATTGAAAAGGGTGAAATCTGCACAAAAAAATGCAACAATTGACATGCTGCAGATTTCAAAATCCACACAGCAGGTCAATTTCGACACTTTGCTGGTACTGGAAAAAACATGCGTAATACGCAACGTGTGCAGGCACCCTAAGGCCTCATTCACACGTCCGTGAAATTCGTCCGCAATTTGCGGACCGTTTATGCGGATAGGATGCGGATCCATTCATTTCAATGGGTCCTGGAAAAAATGCGGACAGTACACCGTGTGCTGTCCGCATCCGTGTGTCCGTTCCGACTGTCCGCAGAAAGAAATCCTCCTGTCCTACTTCTATCCTGATTTCGCGGTCCGTTGCCCAATGCAAGTCAATGGATCCGCAAAAATGCAGATGACATGTGGAAAGGCATCCGCATGTCATCCGTTTTTTGCGGATTCCGTTTCCAGGAGGGGTGAAAAAAAAAAGATGTTATTCATCCTTCCGTTTTTTGCGGATCCGCAAAAAAACGGATGACATATGGATTCATCCTTTCCGTTTTTTATGGAAAAACGGAACGGATGTCCTGGAAAAACTGAATTTTTTGCGGAACAACAGATCCGCAAAAAAACTGACCGTTTCCAGGATGTGCAAAAATACAGACGTGTGAATGGAGCCTTAAAGGGGTTTTCCAGGATTTCCACTACTGATGACCTATCCTCAGGATAGGTCATCAGTATCTGATAGGTGGAAGTCCGACACCCGGGACCTCCGCCGATCAGCTGTTTGCAAAGGTATCGGCGCTCCTGTGAGCACCGCTGCCTTCTCGCAGCTTATCAAGCACAGTGCCGTACATTGTATAGTGGTTGTGCTTGGTATCGTGCTCAGCCCCATTCACTTGGCCACATGACCGATGAACGTGACGTCACTGGCCTACGAAAAGGAGGATAGGTCATCAGTAGTAAAATCCCCAAAAAAAACCTTTTAAAGGGGTTATCCAAGACTAACAAATGCTCCCCTATACGTTGAGCCCCTCACATTGAATCTACTTACCTGGCTCCCCGCTCCCGGTGCCTCTCCTGGTCCCCGCACCGCCGCTTCTCCCCATGAGTGGATGAAAACATCCGGGTGTCGGCAGAAGCCTTTACACCAGCAGATAATTGCTAATGAGCGTTCCTACGAACCCTTATTAGCTATTATCTGGCCAATGCTCGGCCAGTGTAAAGAGGCCTTTAGTGTTTGTGAAAGACCCCCTTTGTATAAGGCTACATGCACACGACTATATGTGTTTTGCGGTCCACAAATTGCGGATCCGCAAAAAAACGGATGACGTCCATATGGCATCCGTTTTTTTTTTTGGCGATCCATTGTAACAATGCCTATCCTTGTCTGCAAAACGGACAAGAATAGGACATCTTCTATTTGTTTTGAAGGGCTACGGAACGGACATAGTGTGCTGTCCGCATTTTTTGCTGACCCATTGAAATGAAGGGGTCCGGATCCTATCCACAAAAACAAACGGACACGGAAACAAAATACGTTCATGTGCATGAGGCCTAAGGAGGCACTGCGTTAGGTTAAAGTCTACAGAAGAGATGATTGACCTGGTACAGAACAATAAGGTTGGGGTCAGTGTCTTGGGGTGTTTTCTAACGGGATAATCTATACAGGGGAACCAGTCCTCCTAATGCCAGTTTCTATCCTCAATGCCAGTGTTTCTTAACTCCAGTCCTCAGGGCCCAGCTACCGGTCATGATTTGAGAATATCCCACAGAATGAATACCTGTGGTAAATCCTGATGCACTGACACTAATTATATCACCTGCTCAATACTAATGCCCCTTTCACATGAGCGGGAGACTCGCATGTCTCCCGCAACGCATCTACAGGGCTCGACTCCGGCACTGACTGGGATCGCATATAATGCTATGCGATCCCTGTCGGTGCCGAGTCCAGCCCTGTAGATGCGTTGCGGGAGACATGCAAGTCTCCGCTCGTGTGAAAGGGGCATAAGGAAATCCTGAAAACATGACCAGCAGGTGGTGGGCTCCTGAGGACTGAAAGTTCAGAAACACTTACTCTATGCCTTTTCCCTACCAGGCCAACTATATTTCATCACGAAGGTAGCTTAGCACAATCTGATTTAAACCTTACATGGTTCTTCCAGGTTTTTTTTTTTGTTTCATTTCTACACCAGTCTGTGGTGCCTGTGGAAACTCATTCTCCCCTGCTCCTTTCCAGTTCCCCTGAAACTTAGGCCCCATTCAGACGACCGTGTTTCACTGTACGGCGGCGGCCTCAGGAAGCGCACGGCGTCATAGTAACCAATGATGCCGTGCGCTCCCGTCCTCTGGGGCAGCACAAGGCCGGGCTTTCACGGCCAGTATACGGCCGTGAAACACGGTCGTCTGAATGGGGCCTTAAAGTGGCCCTAGAGAGGGAAAAGTAAAAAGTGGCCCCATGTTGTAGGCAGGCACCAACTGACAGAAGGAGGAGAAACACAAGTAGACCGGGGCAGCAATACCATAGTGCAGAATACTGTCCTAGCAGAACCCAAAAGCTGTAACCAATGACTCACATGGCACCTGGGGACACATCACTGGTCAGGCCAGTCATTGGTTGCAGCAGTGCACGTGATTCTGTCCAGCAAGAATTTTACAGGTGTGTACAGAAGACCAGTGAAGACAGCCAGGGAACTGGACTGGAGCGCCACGGAGCAGACCAAGGTGGACATTTAAAAAAATATTAAAAAAGCTGAAGCACCTGAATATGCTGCCCAATGTCAGGGCTCTAGGGTTCCCCTAAACCACAGTTAAGAGTCACTATCTCAAAAGTGAAAGACTTGGAAACAGTGGTGCATATTCCAAGGAGTTATCTCATGGAAAGAGGACCCATCCAGAAGTCTCAAAACACCTCAGATCCTGTTTACACAGAGCGATATACTAACTACCATGATTTTATATGCCCACATAAATGACAGATCACTCAACAATTGAGCATTTTGGCTGGCATCCCCACAATCAGATGTTCGGGGAAGCCGTCAGCACCGGAAACGTACACTGGATGGAGTCAGAAGCAGAAAGCTCTATCCACTATGTGGTGGCTGTGCCATGGTACTGCATCCAGCTTCCATTCAAATAAATTGGAGCAGAGGCTGACGTACGCCCTTGGGTTAGAGACTACACAGTGAATGGAGCCTTCTGCTTCCGGCTCTATCTATTGTGCAGTCTGCCACCAGTGGCTTCCCCCGATCAGCCAGTGATGCGCACCACAATATGAGGATAGGTCATCAATTTATAAGCACCAGAAACTTCTATTAAGGCACATTACCTTCATGCAACAACAGTACTGGCAGCGCGTACATAAAGGGCGTAACTACCATAGCGGGCATGCCTTCAATTTTTTCTGGACATACAGAACTAGGGAACTACTTTAGTAGCTCTGCTTTCTCGTGGTCATCTCCCCATTACTATTATTTAGAGGTCCTACATTCTCAGAATTTTAGCCTTTTTTAGGGATTGGTTTTGCTCTTTGGCCCACTTTCCTTTCATAATGTACTTTAGCCTATTTTATTACGAATTTTATAATTTCAAAGGCTAAAACTATTCAGTCAGATTTGTATTTTCCCTATTACCAGTAGCTGTAAGCCACACAGTTTTTAATTTTTTAGTCGTTATTACTTGTTACATATTGCTGTGGGTTTTAAGTGTTTTGATCCGGCCCTTTGTTGTTTATTCAGTATAAAACATTAAGGAGCATTTATTATGCCTTTTACGCCAGAATTCTGGTGTTGAGAAGTCACATATATCATTGCAAGCTGTATTTGTGGCAAAGTTTGCATCTTTTTGGCCCCTCACGTCACTTTTGAAAAAGGACATGAGCTGTCTTTAGTTGCATCATTTTTCTAGCATAAATAGAAACCTACAGTAGCTAGGAGGCTGCCTTAGATTTAAGTATGTCACACGGCCTGCCGGAAGATGCAACAAATTCATGAGGCCTGCACGTCAGCATAAATGTGTCGCATCCTCCACCAGCCTGAGTCACATGACTCATTGGTAGGTGGGGCTCATAGCCACCTCCCTCCTCCCATTGGATGTGTGATCTCACCCTGGAGGTAACTAGGAGTAGGGTTGCTAGGTGTCGGCCTATAATGCTCCTTCCGCAATTGCCCATACGGCTAGGTAGGTTAGTGTTAGGGCCCGGTGGCCACTCTGAGATACCTTGACGCAGTGCTCGGGGCTCGGTATGTTCTTGATATAAGAATATATTGGCGAAAGTCTCATTTTAACATCAGCGTGAGGGTTTAGCCGTATATTATCAATTGCATTACCGCCGCAGTGCACCTTTATTAGTGATTGTTTGAGCATCCTCCACCAGCGCAGAGGGGATTCAAGACCGGCACATAAAACCGCCAGTCTAGATAAATATTCCCTAAGTGTATATTTCTGATAATCTTTTGGTAGGTGTGCATAGTTTTTGGTAGTGTACTGCTTTCCTTCGGATGCTATTACATTTTTTTGAAGATCAGATTCCCATTAATTGGCCTAGATTTACTAATGTTCCGCGTCTAGAATCTAACAAGTGCAGCAATTTGGCACAACTAGGGTTATAGACTTATTTTCCCCAACTTGCTCAATATGGGGCGTGAGCTTTGGGAGAAAAGGGCTGTGTCCTACATTGTGACATTCTGTGCCGTAATTGCGTCACAATTCTATCTCTGGGTAAGACAACCACATTCATCATCCAGCCTGAGCACCTGTGACAAATATGGTGCGGGTGTAGGAAAGCGTGTAGGAGCTTACACCATCTAAAGGATTAGTAAATCTGCCCCTTTCTGTGGGCCCCGGTACAGATGGCTTAGCATTGTATCTGGTTAGGTGGATATTTATCACAAGCATTCATGAATGCTCATGAAAATGCGCCACCTAGTGGTGGAATGGAGCCTTACTTTCCAACATGAGAACAAAAAAAGGGCAACAATAGCTAAAAAAAAAAAAAACTAAAAACACAAAACAAACATAATATAAACATAAAAAAACAAACAAAAAGCACACGTTCATTGAATCTTCCAATGTTCTGACGTGAAAAATAGGCCAGCCCTTTTCCCAAGGGCTCATGCACACGAACGTGTGCTGTCAGTGCCCGTGCTGTTTGCGGACCACAATGCACGGGGAACCGACTGTGGGGCCACAGCATTCGGATCGCGGACCCATTCACCTGAATGGGGTCCGCGATCCGCACCTGATGGTCCGCACCGCAAAAAAGTATTGCATGCACTACTTTTTTTGGTGCGGAGCCGTGGCCAGAAACACCAAGGATCCGTGCACCCGTTCCGCATCTCCGTGATTGCGGACCCATTGAAGTGAATGGGTCCACGATCCGTGATGTGGGCTGCAAACAGCCGGTGCCCGCACCTATATCCAGAACGGAGCGGGAAGCGCTGCGCCTGGAGGACCCCGGGTTTCCAGCCACCACCAGACGCAGCTCCCCGCTGCGCTCATAGAAATGAATGGGAGCGCAGCGCACAAGCGCAGCCACCGCTCCCATTCATTACTATGGAGCCGACGGAAGTAGCCAGCGCTCGGCTATTTTCGGCGGCCCCATAGAAATGAAAGGAAGGCGGTTGCGCATGCGCAGTGCGCCCTCATTCAGTTCGGGGGCTCCGTTCTGGATATAGGTGCGGGTCCCAGTGGTGGGATCTGCACCTATAAGACAATGGGGGCATATCCTAGCGATATGCCCCCATTGTCTAAAATGAGGATAACCCTTCAAGAGCCCCAGCTAGAAAGTAAGCTGTAGTGCCCTATAACAGGCCACCCCCAATGTGTCAGCCATTGCCCCTTCACGTCCTGCAGTCTGAACTTGGACGAACAAGACTGCTCAGTTTTGGATCTCTCTGTATGTCCTGTACACAGGTTGCAGGAGCAACTGGACCCTTAGGTCCCCGCTGTACATGTAACAGTTGTATTGCCTCAAGGTTGGAATCAAAATTAAGCTCTGTACCGAGTATGAACCTACAATGCTGTATATGACTGACGGACACTTCTAATGGATGCCGTACACACAGGTTTCCTCCATAGGGTCCCATTGTAACAAAAACATAAATAAATAGTGGATGGTATATGTTTTTGTGGTTGCCCTTTGTATAGTAAAGCACAGTCTGGATCTGCAGTGCTTTACTATACAGTTGAAAAAAAGAATGGTGTGCAGACGTAAACTGACGAGATGGAGACCAAAAAGGCTAGGGGACTATAGAAACATTATTAGGTTTTCCTATTTTATTTTTTTTATACTTGTGACCTATCCTCAGGATAGGCTGACACAGGTATGCCCAACCTGTGGTCCTCCAGCTGTTACAAAACTACAACTCCCAGTATGCTTGGACGGCCTACAGCTATGGTGGGAGTTGTAGTTTTACAACAGCTGGAGGGCCGCAGGTTGGGCATCACTGGGCTATCAGTATCTGATTGGTGGGGGTCCAACACTCATGTCCCCCCCGCTAATCAGCTGTTTGAGGAGGCTCAGAGCGGCCTTAGATTTCTTTCTTCATTTGCACCTGAAAACAGGCACAAATGAAGATAAATGAGGCCCACCCTTGCCAGGAGAGTTTGCCGAAACTGGTGAGAACAGTGCAGGAACGTCACTTGCGACAATTTTTTTCGGGCCATCATCCATCTTTCTATCCAGTTTCCTCTCTGCTTCCACAAATCTTGTACATTATTGTTCAATTATTTGGAAGCAAATCAAGTGTCAAGTCAATTAGTGAGATTTTCTTGGCAACAGACATTTACAACATTCAAAGAAACAGCGTCCTTGTGGCACAGGCTTGGCGGTGTGCATTGTCATACCTTTTTTTACCCCCACTGTACAAAAGAATATTCTACTGCCCTTTCCTGTACACAGAGAGAAAAGTACAACGTGTGATCTACATTTCTTTTTTTGTACATGGCTGGCGTGGGCCACAGTATGTCTATATAACAGCATACATTGGTGGGGCAGATCAGGTAATATTCGGAACATACACCTCCAACGTAACCAACAAACCAAGATGGTGTGGTTTTGGCCGATATGATTTTTTTTTTTTTTGGAAATGAGAGAAGATACATTTTTTGTATTCAGCAAGTTCTAATACATTGTACGGTGTATTTAGTGAATTTTTATTTTTTAGCGTAACCATATTTCAATGTAAAAGATCTGAACTTGTACAGTTCTATAATGAAGAATGACGTGTAAGGTGAGGTTGTTTTTTTTTTTTTTTTTTTTAAAGGGGTTTTCCGGGAGTTAACTACTGATGAGCTATCCTCTGGACAGGTCATCAGTATCTGATCGGTGGGGGTCTGACACCCGGGACCCCCCGCCGATCAGCTGTTTGAGCGCCGAGGCATTCTCTCAGCTCACCAAGCACAGCACCGTACATTGTACAGCGGCTTTGCTTGGTATCGTGCTCAGCCCCATTCACATGAATGAGACTGAGCCGCTCTTAGACCACGTGACGTCACTGGCCAAGGTAAAGCCAAGAGAAGGCCGCAGCGCAGGGGCCCCAGGTGTCAAATCCCCACCAATCAGATACTGATAACTTATCCTGAGGATATGTCATCAGTAGTTAAAACTTTCAGAAAACCCCTTTAATGATTTGACTGGTAAACTAAACAGAACATCAGTTAAGAAGTTTACAGAAATTGGTTTATTTGCCAATTGCCATTATCAGGGCAGGCACAAACCCTAGAACATAACAAAAGATGCTGCATCTTCTAGATAGAACCAGAGAACCGGTCAGATGTGTCAGGCAGTGGGGGCTTTAATCCCTTCCAATTGAGTCCTGCTATAACCCCTACACTGTGCTCACAAAGGCAGCAGCAAACTGTGATGGAGGGGGGGACTGGTGCGATCTCCGAACGGAAAGTGGTAGGAAGTCTACGTCAAGATGTCATGGGCTTGATGTTCTACCAGCATCTCCATGCTCTTCACATCTGTGCACCAGAACTCCAAGCGGTCTTTCATGCCTTTGATCTAAAGATAACAAAACATAAAATTAACTAAAACTTAATGGGGCGGATTTCCTAATACTGGTCTAAAAAGCAAGACCGTGTAAACCCAAGATAAATAGTCTTAAAGGGGTGATCCGAGACTGCTGGGTTTGGCATGTCAGTACTATTATAGACAGTCTGATTTATCATTCATTATCGGCTTCTGTGTTTAAATCTGGTGCATTTTAAAGTGGTTATCCAAGACTAAAAATATGCCCCCTATAGGCCCGGGACCCTCACACTGAATATGTTTGCTTGGCTCCCCGCGACACTCCTGGTCCCTGCACCGCCGCTGCAACTGGCAGGTGGGGACAGGGATGAGCCTCCCTAGCATCGCGGGTGACGCTAGAGACTCGTCCCCCATCACCACCTGCCGTTGGCTGCTCCCCCTGACACCAGATGTGTTCATCTGCGTACGGGGAGAAGCAGCTTCAGCAGTGGAAGGACCAAGAGCGGCACAGGGAGCGGGGAGCCAGGTAAGTATATTTAGTGTGAGGGGCCCGGGGCATATGGGGGACATTTTTTAGTCTTGGATAACTCCTTTAAACTGCACCAGATTTAAACACAGAGGCCGATAATGAATGACAAATCTGGATGATAAATCAGACTGTCTATAATAGTACTGACATGCCAAACCCGGCAGCACGAGCCAGCGCTGCGAGGGAGATAACTTCAATGAGGCTTGCTGTCCCCACCATCGGACAAGGGCTGGCAATTTTCTTTCCTATTGCGCATAGGATAGAAACCTGTCAATCATCCTCTGGAAGCAGGAGCAGCAACCCTCATCGGACCCACCTCTCTCGCAGCATTGGAGCGCGCCGTGGGGTTCGGCATGTCAGTACAGTACAGTGGGTCTGACACTAAACAATGCAGACCTGAGTGAGAGCAGCATAGTACAGGTGACAGGTTCCTTTTCAAGGGTTTGTCTTGCTTTAAAATAAATAAATGATGGGGGTGGTAGTACACATTTAAAACCCTCATATATTATCCAGAAAAAAAATTCAGCTGCATAGAGCACCTCCCACTCTGGAGGGCCCTACAAGTCTATGTCTTACACATACTGGTGTAAAACATTTTTTAAATGCCATTGCTCCACTGCCATTTCCCCTTTTCAGAAAGTGGCGGGGGTGGGGCAATCAACCTCAAAATATTAACTTTATGCCAGTTTACTGGCGTAAATGACTACGGAAATCTACTCCAACTATGAGCTGGAGTACATGTCAATCTAAGTGCACTGACTGCCACATGATTCACCTTATCATGAATTCTGCCTTCTCTGGTGGCTCAGGGTATTTCAAGTACGCTGGTCTTTGATCATTGAGCCCCACTGTCTATTTTTTTTCATTGAGAACTGAATAACGTTAACAAGTGGTTTCCCATTGCAATTGTTTCTGGCATATCCATAGAGTACATGAGAACATCTCCATTCGATCTCCTCCCAGATGTGGCAGCCACCTCACCGGGCAAATGTGCAGGTACCAGAGGTGAGATCCACAATTATGCCACAGATGTCTGTTACGGGAATACCAATTTCTCTGTGGTGGCGCTGCAAGGGGTGTTGGACAATGCCTGTCCAGTTTTCCCACAGATTACAGCAGGAATATTCTGTGCTCGGCTTTTTAAGGTCTTAAAAAAACGACTGACCAAACAAGACAACCCTTTAAAGCATACAATGATGGCAATAACATGATTTATTCTGAAGTAGATGATGTGAGGGTACGGATGTAGCAGAACTAAAAAGAAGTGTCACAAAAGCCATTGAAACCTACTGAAAAAGTCAATTAACATTTTCTTGCCATTTTGAGAGTTAAAGAAGAACTCCCGACAAAAATTTTATTCCATGTCCTGCTAGAAATGTACATGATATAATCTGTAGTGAATGTCATTTTCTTACCAGTGTCTGAATTTTTGACTTCTATCATCCTGAAGTTTCTTATCTGTGTCATGTGACCAGCAATTAGACCCACCAACTCACACAGAGACTTATGTGTGGACAGGAAGTCTAATTCTCTATGTATTCCTATGAGACTGAAAGTGAGGCTCCCATAGGAATGAATAGAGCAGTTACTGGCTTTCTGTCCTGGGTCAGTTGGAGGTCAGGGAGTTGGTCACATGACCCAGCTACAATAAGAAGAGCGGTTTTTACTCACAGAAACAGTCACTGATAAGAAAATGACAATCACTACAGATTATATCATGCACCTTTCTAACAGGTCAGAGAATAAAAATTTTCGCGGGAGTTCTTCTTTAAGAGCTCCCTTTAGCTCTGCTACATCTTGTATACTATGTAAGCCTGGATATGTATATCAGGAAAATGAGGTTCAGCTGCAATAAAGTGGCGCTATTTCAGTACAAAATGCCGGGACGGCTTTCTCATTTCATACAAATCCTCCAAAGGTTGTACGGAACTGTCTGTATTTTTTAACCCTGAAATAGCCTAGCACCTGCTCATGGGTTGTGTTTGGTATTGCAGCTTGGCTCCATGAAGTGAGTGGAGCTGAGCTGCGATACCACACGCAATGTTCAAATCCTGGAAAACGGACATGGAACAAGTAAAAATAGCAGAATTTTAACTATTGGAGAAGGTGAATATACCCTGCTGCAAATCAAGAACCCGAGGCTGAACCCATGTGATGTGTACTCTCTTATCCACCTCGTCAATGCTTCCCCGCCAGCAAACCCACAGATTAACGCCTTTCATGACAAGCAGCTCCACCTATGATAAAGAGGCAGATCATTGATGGCAGAATAACATGGGATACCACTTTACCTCCCCTATGTACATTATACGAACTACTGTGAGAGATTTCCCTGGAAAACGAGCAGGCAACTCTGGGACCTGTACCTATCTCTAGAACGGACCCCAAAAGTAGAAGAAGAGTGCACCGCGCTCTCCATTCATTTAGGTAATTTTCGGAGGTCTCATAGAAATGGATGGACAGCGTACTGTGCAAGTGCAGACACCACACCATTCAGTTCTATGGGACTGCTGGAGATAGCCGAGCCAGTGGTTGGTTGATTTTCAGCAGTCCCATAGAAATGTATGAAGGCATCTGCATTCCCCTCACTTCGGGGGTCCCATTGTGGAGATGGCGGGACCTGCAACTATCTGACAATGGTGGCATATCCTTGCCCAGGCATGCTCAACCTGTGGCCCTCCAGCTGTTGCAAAACTACAACTCCCACCATAGCTGTAGGCTTTCCGAGCATGCTGGGAGTTGTAGTTTTGCAACAGCTGGAGGACCATAGGTTGGGCATCCCTGTGACAGCCTATCCTGAGGATAGGTCACAAGTATAAAAAATAAAAATAAAAAAGCAGCATTCCCATACAGCCTAAAGCTATCAGCCTACAGCAGGGCATGGTGGGAGCTGTAGTTTTACAACAGCTGGAGAGCCGCAGGTTGAGCATCCCTGTCCTAGCCCATATGCCATCAATATCACAGATGGGAATACCCCTGTAATTTTCTGGCCAGGTTTTACGGTATCATGGGTCACTTTACTGACGATGACCTTAGTGACGGAACAGTACCTATTGCTTCACGAAGAATGTATGCAAAATGGTTGGATTTAGCGTGTCCATTTATGAGGCAAACTGGCCATTTTGAAAAGATCCTTTGCAGAATTAAAAGGGAATCTGTAATCTCTGAAACACCAACCCACCCCTCCAAACCAGAGAAAGCAGTGAATAGTTTAAGTGCTGCCAGTTATGTAATTATTATCTTCATAATCACTTGCAGTCTGACGCGTTGCTCCCACAAACCTGCAATAAGACGCACTGAGAGGACTGCCGAGCTCATACACATAAGGGAGAAGACTCAAAGAGGAGTCCTCCCAGTGCATTTTACTGCTGGTTTGTGAAAGCACAACGTCCGAATGCGAGTGAGGCTACTTTCACACTAGCGGTTTTTTTCGGATCCGTCATGGATCTGCAAAAACGCTTCCGTTACAATAATACAACCACATGCATCCGCCATGAACGGATCCGGTTGTATTATGTCTTATATAGTGAGAGATCCTCACTGCTATAGTTGTGCAGTTACTCTACTCACATCATTTACGTTGACCTGTGCACTCTTTGCAATCTCTTCGAATGTCAGCTGACGATGATTTGCTGGCCGCGTGAATGTCATCTATGAATAAACGAGCACCAGACAGTCATTAAAAACACAGTATAGTCAAAAATGACCCCTTCAGGACCCTGGGATTTTCCATTTTTGCATTTTCGTTTTTTCACTTCCCGCCTTCCCATAGTCCTAACTTTTTATTTTTCCGTTCACAATATCCTTATGAGGGACAATTTTTTGCGGGACAAGTTGTACTTTTTAATGGCGCCATTAACATGCCATGTAGTGGAAGGGAAAAAAAATTCCAACTGGGGTAGAATTGGGAAAACACACAATTCTGACAAAGGTTTTTATTTATTTTTTTAACACCGTACACTATGTAGTAAAATTGACCTGTTATCTTCATTCTCCAGGTCAGTTTGGTTACAACGTTACCACACTTGTATAATTTTTCTTGTGTTTTAATACTAAAAAATAATTAAAATTAAAACCTTTGAGAAAAAACAAAAATATCACCATATTCTGACCCCCATAACTTTTTTATAGTTATGTGTACAGGACTGTGTGAGGGCTCATTTTTTGCGGGACAATCTGTACTTTTTGGTGATACCAATTTGAAGTGTGTGCGACTTTTTGATCACTTTTTATAAAAAAATTATTGGGGAGTTGAAGTGACAAAAAATGGCAAACTGCATGTTTTTTATTTTTTCCCGCCCGTCATTTTTATATTTTAATTTTATGGACATTTTCGCATGTGATAATGCCCATGATTTTTTTTTTTTTTTATTGGTGAAGTATTTTTATTTATATTTTAAGGAAACGGGGGTGATTTGAACTTATAAAAAAATTAAATTCTAAATTTATAAAAACTTAAAAAAAAATGTTAGTCACCTTGCCCATAGTGCTTTTTGATGGCTATATAGCCATCATTGAACTCTTCATTTGCTCTATAATGATACAATGCTGCCACCTAGGGTTTTTTTTTTTTTTTTGGTATTTACCTCAAATAGGCTCCGAAGCCTGCTTGAGGCTTCGGACTATTTCATCAATATAACAGGTTCCCCGATCTCAGCCGGGAACGCTGTTACCGGACCGGAAGCGGGATTCCGGGCTGCTCAGATGCCATGGTCACATTTGACCATGGCATCTGAAAGGGAAAATGTATGCGATCAGCCTTATGGCTGATCGCATACATGTGCCGTGGGTCTCTGCTATTTAAAATAACAAAACCCCGGATGCTACGGTGCTCGCTCATGTATGCCCACTGATGCATACCAGGAACATTTACAAAACCACTCACCTCCATTAAACAGAGCAGCTGAATCTTCTTAAGTAAAAGAGCTTCATTGGCAGCCAGGTCAGGCTGAAGGGATAAGGAAACATAGTAAGAGACAACATAAGTCAGTATTAGAGGAACTGTAGACTATAGACAAGATGTAAAGCTGGTCTCAAACCTGTTGTCCCCAGGCGGTTTTCAAGGCTCTGAAGGTCTCTACGTTGCCGCTGTTGAAGGCATACAGGGTGTCTATCAGCCACTGCCGTTCAGAGTTACGCAGGGATTCCAAAACTGGGTGCATCAGCTGAAGAAAGAAGAAATCACAATGTCACAGTACGTAATGATTTCTAAATGTAATTCTGATAGAACGACTGCAGCGATTGTATAATTACATTGTCATCTAAACATTGTTCTCAGGGGTTTTTCTGAGACCTCAGGAAAATCCATCAGTATCAGATTGGTAGAGGTCAGACTCCTGGCAACCACATGATGGACTGACTGATGGGGCTGTAGAACCACATCACGATTTAGCAGGGACTGCTCCTTTAGATACAGGAGACGTGGCACTTGTTACAGTGCCATAGCCCCATCAGTCAGAAGTCAAACAGTGGAACCACACACCTTTTTGGGATGGGTGCTGCTGCGGTAGGATTCTCCCAGCCACAAAAATTTGAAAAAGAAACTGCGGTACCCTAATTCGATGCAAAAGAGTCTTACACATGCTTTTGATAACAGAAGGCCATCTTCAGTCAGAAGATTGATGGGAATGCCTGGAGTCTGACCCCCAACGATACCAAAATCCCAGAAAACCACTTTAAAGGGGTTGTCTCATCACAGACAATAGGGGCATATTGCTAGGTGCGCGTCCCGGCGAGAACGGGAGCCCCAAAAGTGTTGGAGGGAGCACTGCGCAGGCACAGCTGGCCTCCATTCATCTTCTATGGGGCCGCCGAAAACAGCCGAGCGCTGGCTTAGCTATTTCCGTCGGGCTCATAGAAGTGAATGGGAGCGGTGGCCGGTCACATACGGTGCACTCCCATTCACTTCTATGGGGAGTACACTTGGTGGTGGCCGGACCAGAATCCTCCAGTCACCACCTTGCGGGGCTTCGTTCTCAATATAGATGCGGGTCCCTGTGGTGGGCACCGCACCTATAAGACAATAGGGGCATATTCTAGCGATATTCGCCCATTGTCTGTGATGAGACAACCCCTTTAAGGGCAGTTTCACTCTATGCTCTTTGTGCAGCCTTTTTAATCAGATGTTTTCCCACTGACTTCTCAATAGCGGGGGAAAAAAAAGTATTAAAAAAAAATTGCATACATTTCAATTTTCTAATGTATTTCAATGGTGTCAGAATTCTACATGCCAAATGTTGTGACTGAAACAGTAGCAGAAAAATTAAACTTGGATGGATTTTTTGTGACACCTGCGTCGCAGCCTGTCCCATAGTGACACCATATGCTGCCGTGTAACAGGTCCATTACAAAAAAAAAAAATAAAAAATACAAAAAAAAACCCCACAACACTGTAAGCATTCTAAGGGTTAATTGTGACAGGTGTATTTTGCCAGTGTTATCATGCTACTGAGTTGTACTTAATCCGACATACAGCCCCTTAGGGGTCTATGGCATTATAAGTTCAGGTCAGTAAATAGATCCATCCGGAGAATACAGATTGCTAAATACAGTTATTCTGATGAGGACAGCTTCCGGTTAACACAAGGGTTTGCAAAAGAAACTCACCAGTTCTCCAAAGTTATAGACCCCATCTCCAAGCAAACCGGCCAGGCCAAGGGTGAATGCTCTGTCCTGCTGTTCTGACACTGCAATGAACCAAGCACATGTAAGGAAAGATCTTCAGGTACTGCTGTAACACGTCATCTGGTGATGTTCCTCAGGACAATGTATAACACACTACGGCTGATTTCTCTGTATTGGCACTTCCAGAGGTACTGAATGTATAGTACAACTAGAGAAACCACTAAGAAAGAAGAGGGCAAGGGTTAAAGGGGTATTCTCATCATAGAAAAATGGGAGCATATCGCTAGGATTTGCCCCCATTGTCTTATATGTGTGGGTCCCGGGCTATATCATGAGTGGCGCCCCGAAAGGTGGTGGCTGGAGGACTCCGGTCCTGCCACCACCAAGCTGGCTACCCATAGAAGTGAATGTGAGCGCACCGCCCAACCGCTCCCATCCCATCACTGCTATGGCCTCAATGGAAATAGTTTCGGCGAGCCCTGTAGAAAATGATTGTAGGTGTGGCTGCGCATGCGCCCTCCTTCACTTTCGGGATCCGTTCTAGATATAGGTGCAGAGAGGTCCGCTAGATCCACTAGAGACAAGCCCCCATCGTCTGTCATGAGACAACGCCTTTAAAACATTTTATGTAGTTTTGATCACGATTACCCAATGAGAACTCAAAAGCTGAACAAACGGCTTCTGTGATGGTGCTACTTCCTAAACCCCACTAGAAAAGCAAGAAGAGGCCCGGGGCATAACTAGCTGACAGCACATGGTGGTAGAACAAGAACAGCAAGGTTCTGATTTCTGAGTAAAGATCTTCTTTTACTGGGTTTTTCCTGAACGCAGGAGGTTTGGATAATGATTAGAATTTTCTTGGAGAGAAAACAAAGAAGAGTTTGGGGAACTTACCTGGCATGTCTTTTAGTTCTGTGCAACCCAAGAATCGAAGAGCATCTTTATAATAGGAGGCATGGTTTCCA
>ONZH01004042.1:0-56431 GCA_900303285.1 Rhinella marina
GCCTAGATATTGTATATTTCAAAGTACACAGCCGTGTAGTAACTGAACAGACGGTGGGTATTTACACCAGGTATGTGAGATAATTTAACAAGAGAACGCACAGTACAGTGGCCTATTAAATGGCCTAGATATTGTATATTTCAAAGTACACAGCCGTGTAGTAACTGAACAGACGGTGGGTATGTTACACAGGTATGTGAGATAATTTAACAAGAGAACGCACAGTACAGTGGCCTATTAAATGGCCTAGATATTGTATATTTCAAAGTACCACAGCCGTGTAGTAACTGAACAGACGGTGGGTATTTACACCAGGTATGTGAGATAATTTAACAAGAGAACGCACAGTACAGTGGCCTATTAAATGCCTAGATATTGTATATTTCAAAGTACAAGCAGCCGTGTAGTAACTGAACAGACGGTGGGTATTTACACCAGGTATGTGAGATAATTTAACAAGAGAACGCCAAGTACAGTGGCCCTATTAAATGGCCTAGATATTGTATATTTCAAAGTACATCAGCCGTGTAGTAACTGAACAGACGGTGGTATTTACAACCAGGTAATGTGAAGAATAATTTAAACAAGAGAACGCACAGTACAGTGGCCTATTAAAATGGCCTAGATATTGTATATTTCAATAGTACACAGCCGTGTAGTAACTGAACAGACGGTGGGTATTTACACCAGGTATGTGAGATAATTTAACAAGAGAACGCACAGTACAGTGGCCTATTAAATGGCCTAGATATTGTATATTTCAAAGTACACAGCCGTGTAGTAACTGAACAGACGGTGGGTATTTACACCAGGTATGTGAGATAATTTAACAAGAGAACGCACAGTACAGTGGCCTATTAAATGGCCTAGATATTGTATATTTCAAAGTACACAGCCGTGGTAGTAACTGAACAGACGGTGGGTATTTACACCAGGTATGTGAGATAATTTAACAAGAGAAACGCACAGTACAGTGGCCTATTAAATGGCCTAGATATTGTATATTTCAAAGTACACAGCCGTGTAGTAACTGAACAGACGGTGGGTATTTACACCAGGTATGTGAGATAATTTAACAAGAGAACGCACAGTACAGTGGCCTATTAAATGGCCTAGATATTGTATATTTCAAAGTACACAGCCGTGTAGTAACTGAACAGACGGTGGGTATTTACACCAGGTATGTGAGATAATTTAACAGAGAAACGCACAGTACAGTGGCCTATTAAATGGCCTAGATATTGTATATTTCAAAAGTACACAGCCGTGTAGTAACTGAACAGACTTGGTGGTATTTACACCAGGTATGTGAGATAATTTAAACAAGAAAACGCCCACAGTACAGTGGCCTATTAAAATGGCCTAGATATTGTATATTTCAAAGTACACAGCCGTGTAGTAACTGAACAGACGGTGGGTATTACACCAGGTATGTGAGATAATTTAACAAGAGAACGCACAGTACAGTGGCCTATTAAATGGCCTACGATATTGTATATTTCAAAAGTACACAGCCGTGTAGTAACTGAACAGACGTGTGGGTATTTACACCAGGTATGTGAGATAATTTAACAAGAGAACGCACAGTACAGTGGCCTATTAAATGCCTAGATATTGTATATTTTCAAAGTACACAGCCGTGTAGTAACTGAAACAGACGGTGGGTATTTACAACCAGTATGTGAGATAATTTAACAAAGAGAAACGCACAGTACAGTGGCCTATTAAATGGCCTAGATATTGTATATTTCAAAGTACACAGCCGTGTAGTAACTGAACAGACGGTGGGTATTTACACCAGGTATGTGAGATAATTTAACAAGAGAACGCACAGTACAGTGGCCTATTAAAATGGCCTAGATATTGTATATTTTCAAAGTACCAAGCGTGTAGTAACTGAACAGACGGTGGGTATTTACACCAGGTATGTGAGATAATTTAACAAAGAAAACGCACAGTACAGTGGCCTATTAATGGCCTAGATATTGTTATATTTTCAAAGTACACAGCCGTGTAGTAACTGAACAGACGGTGGGTATTTACACCAGGTTATGTGAGATAATTTAACAAGAGAACGCACAGTACAGTGGGGCCTATTAAAATGCCTAGATATTGTATATTTCAAAGTACACAGCCGTGTAGTAACTGAACAGACGGTGGGTATTTACACCAGGTATGTGAGATAATTTAACAAGAAAACGCACAGTACAGTGGCCTATTAAATGGCCTAGATATTGTATATTTCAAAGTACACAGCCGTGTAGTAACTGAACAGACGGTGGGTATTTACACCAGGTATGTGAGATAATTTAACAAGAGAACGCACAGTACAGTGGCCTATTAAATGGCCTAGATATTGTATATTTCAAAGTACACAGCCGTGTAGTAACTGAAACAGACGGTGGGTATTTACACCAGGTATGTGAGATAATTTAACAAGAGAACGCACAGTACAGTGGCCTATTAAATGGCCTAGATATTGTATATTTCAAAGTACACAGCCGTGTAGTAACTGAACAGACGGTGGGTATTTACACCAGGTATGTGAGATAATTTAACAAGAGAACGCACCAGTACAGTGGCCTATTAAATGGCCTAGATATTGTATATTTCAAAGTACACAGCCGTGTAGTAACTGAACAGACGGTGGGTATTTACACCAGGTATGTGAGATAATTTAACAAGAGAAACGCACAGTACAGTGGCCTATTAAATGCCTAGATATTGTATATTTCAAAGTACACAGCCCGTGTAGTAACTGAACAGACGGTGGGTATTTACACCAGGTATGTGAGATAATTTAACAAGAAAACGCACAGTACAGTGGCCTATTAAATGGCCTAGATATTGTATATTTCAAAGTACACAGCCGTGTTAGTAACTGAACAGACGGTGGGTATTTACACCAGGTATGTGAGATAATTTAACAAGAGAACGCACAGTACAGTGGCCTATTAAAATGCCTAGATATTGTATATTTCAAAGTACACAGCCGTGTAGTAAACTGAACAGACGGTGGGTATTTACACCAGGTATGTGAGATAATTTAACAAGAAAAACGCACAGTACAGTGGCCTATTAAATGGCCTAGATATTGTATATTTCAAAGTACACAGCCGTGTAGTAACTGAACAGACGGTGGGTATTTACACCAGGTATGTGAGATAATTTAACAAGAGAACGCACAGTACAGTGGCCTATTAAATGGCCTAGATATTGTATATTTCAAGGTACACAGCCGTGTACTAACTGAACAGACGGTGGGTATTTACACCTGGTATACAAAAAGGGTATTGGCAGGCACACAGAACCCAGAACACTAGAGCCAAATAAACTGTATTTAAAAAAATAAAATAAAATTCACAGCCCGTATACTGCCAGATCAGATGGTGCATATACACACTAGTTATATAACAGGGTTGTTCAGCCTAAAAGAACGCTGAACAGTAGTGCCAAATATAGTTTGGTATGTAGCAGAGCACCTAATACACCACTAATGCCTCTCTCTGTCCCTACTCCAGCAGCTATCCCTGAATACAGCAGCCGTTCTCTGTAAAGTCTATATTGTAGTAAAGCTATCACTGAAGTCCACTGTAGTAGCCCTGATAAGGGCTTTTAATCACGCTCCTGCCTGTCCAACAGCTAAAACCTATCTGTCCCTTCTCCAGCCTCTGTCCCTGACTAAGTTCACGCAGCATATGCGTACGAGCAGGAAGAGCTGAGTTTTTAATATTCGAGGTCACATGGTTTTTCCAGCCAATCCATGTAGACGCTGTTTTCGCGCTGCCAGCGTGCTCAGCGTGCCTGTCATACCCCCCCTGCATGTTGATTGGTGGAAAAAGAGCGCCAGGGAAGGTGGGAGGGGAAACGAATTCTAAGTGCGCCATCGCCGTTATACTCGATTGAAATCGAGTATGCCGAATATCGTAGTATTCGATCGAATACCGGCTCGATCGAACACTACTCGCTCATCTCTAGATATAATATATCACTGCCTCTGTGTTGCAAGTGATATTGTGTGTTATCCTATATTCTTTGGTCTTAAAAGAATCCCAAAAAGTAGAGGAACGTAACATATATTTGCAGGCCGCACAAGTGCCGCAAGAGAAGGATCCCCACTTCGGGCCTTTACTCCCAAAGCTGCCCACACTGGAAACTAGTACGTAGTGACTTCTAGTTAACATATATTTTAGATTCTTAGATCTTTTCCAAGTAATTTGTGGATATGATGATGGGAACTAGCTAGGTCCCTATCAGTCAAAAGGACCGCCCCATGTTTTTGTAGTATACTACGGATTGTACGCCACTCTTTTTTGAAAGGTGTAATAAACCGTACTCCAGAGTCTTGTTCCTTTTTCTTTTTACTTACCAAAAGGGTATCTCTTGTCATCTTTTTTGCTCTCTCATATCCTTGTTTGACCGTTTTCATCTGATACCCTCTCTCTAAAAACTGCTTTATCAAAGAGGAAGATTGAAGTTCGAAATTTTCGTTCTCGGAACAAATCTGTCTCATCCTTAAAAATTGGCCCACTGGGATGGCCTGAAACACTTTCGGATAGTGGGAAGATGTTGCGTGTAGGAGGGAATTGACTGCTGTCTCCTTCCTAAAGACATTGGTAGATATATAGCCATCAGGCTTCTTTGATATCATGATGTCAAGAAAATCTACCCTCACTTGAGTATACTTCCAAGTCAACCTGATGTTAAGCTTGTTATCGTTTAGTCTCCTCAAAAACTGTTCCAAATCTATGACTGAGCCTTGCCAAATAAAGAAAACATTGTCTATATACCTTGACCAGAGGGGTATGGCATCATGTCCTGGGGTATTAAGGACAATCTCCCTCTCCCACAGCCCCAGGAACAGATTAGCATATGAGGGCGCATAAGACGCCCCCATAGCCGTACCCTGAAGCTGCAGGAAGAGCCGGTCCTTAAACAAAAAATAATTGTGGGTAAGCAAAAAATATAATAATGTCAAAATAAACTCAATCAAATCATTAGTGTAATCAGTCATAGACAAAAAGAACCTTGATGCTCGCACTCCCTGGTCGTGGCATATAGACGTGTAAAGTGACTCAACGTCACATGTAGCGAAAAAAGAATCCTCATCCAAATGGATGGCATTCAGTCATCGTAACATATCGGTCGTGTCCTTAACAAATGATGGAAGAGTCTCCACACACTTGTAAAGGAAAAAATCAATAAAACGACCAATGTTGTTACATAGTCCCCCTATGCCCGAGACTATAGGGCGACCCAGGGGAATGGTACAGTTTTTATGTACTTTGGGGAGTAAGTATAGTGTGGGCTTAACCGGATTTTCCACCATCAGGCCCGACGTGCTTCCTATCCATGTCACACGTTTATGCTCATGCGCACTGCTGAGGGAGAGACGCGCTGAGGGATGCATGGCTGCCATCATGACAGATCCGCACCCACATGTAAGGGCATACAGGTGATTGCAATGAGATCAATTTTTAAACATACTATATATACCCTGCGCTACTACACTGGTATGCCTCCTGACGAAGCTTAGTGGCGAAATGCGCGTCGAGGTATCGGTGCGTGGGGAGAGACTGACCTGTAATTGTGTCCAGCATGTCTCAGGGTACGTGATTTGCTTCTGGGACATTGCCTAGTGTAATTTCTAGCATATAGATCCTGTATAACAGTGTTGGCTTTGTGAGGTCTATATTGATTCTACATATGCCATTAGTTATTATGTGATCACCATATGACTCTTTATTTTAAACCTATACATAGAGTTGTCACGATACCAAAATTTTGATTCGATTTCGATACCAAGAAAAAGTATTCGATACTCGATACCATTCGATACCACGCCGAAAAAATAAAACACAAAAAATCTGTGTGCCCCATCAGACCTCACATCAGCCCACCATGCCCCCATCAGACCTCAGATCAGCCCACCGTGCCCCCATCAAACCTCAGATCAGCCCACCGTGCCCCCATCAGACCTCACATCAGCCCACCGTGCCCCCATCCAGACCTCACATCAGCCCGCCATGCCCCATCAGACCTCACATCAGCCCACCGTGCCCCCATCAGACCTCACATCAGCCCACTGTGCCCCCATCAGACCTAACATTAGCCCACTGTGCCCCCATCAACCTCAGATTAGCCCACTGTGCCCCATCAGACCTCACATCAGCCCACCATGCCCCCATCAGACCTCAAATCAGCCCACTGTGCCGCCATCAGACCTAACATCAGCCCACCGTGCCCTCATCAACCTCAGATCAGCCCACTGTGCCCCATCAGACCTCAGATCAGCCCACTGTGCCCCCATCAGACCTAACATCAGCCCACCGTGCCCCCATCAGACCTCAGATCAGCCCACCGTGCCCCCATCAGACCTCACATCAGCCCACTGTGCCCCCATCAGACCTAACATCAGCCCACTGTGCCCCCATCAACCTCAGATTTGCCCACTGTGCCCCATAAGACCTCACATCAGCCCACTGTGCCCCCATCAGACCTCACATCAGCCCACCGTGCCCCCATCAGACCTCACATCAGCCCACCGTGCCCCCATCAGACCTCAGATCAGCCCACTGTGCCCCCATCAGACCTAACATCAGCCCACCGTGCCCCCATCAACCTCAGATTAGCCCACTGTACCCCATAAGACCTCAGATCAGCCCACTGTGTCCCATCAAAATAAAATAAAAAAATCTCTTACCTGTCCTGCGCCGCAGCTTTGCTCCGGGTCCAGTGCTCCTCTTCTTCTCTTCCCGGCGCTGCACATGCAGCGTCAGGTCAGAGTGCGCGCACTACGACCTGATGCTGTACGCGGTCAGGACAGTGCAGTGCCGGGAAGAGAAGCGCCGGACCCGGAGCGGAGCAGGAAAGGTAAGAGAATTTTTTATTTTAGTATCGAAAAAGAGCAAATTCCGGTACCGAATCGATAGTGGTATAAAAGTATCGATTCAGTATCGAAATTTCGATACCCGCGACAACCCTACCTATACATTTGGCGATTGGGACCATATATATTCTCTGGTCTTGTATATTTATAATATATATGGACACTGGTTCTAAGTGTGAATGATTGTTATATGGTGATCATATGAATGCGGTATTAGATCTATATATACCATTATATATACCATTATATATACCAGGGCACGGTCTTGTGTGGGTATAGATAGATTTTGTGGAATTATACTTTTGTAGGAGACAATTATATTACTATCTAATCCATAAATATATGATCAAACTTTGCCTTACGGCTTGGATCCATTATATATATGCACTATACAACTTTGGATACAATTATTTTGGTATTATATAGCATTGTGCCGGTCTATATACACGTTTATTACAGTGAAAGATATATCTTTCAGTAATTTCTAATGTATTCATATATTGGGTACTCTACTATATGATCATTTTAGTCTCTCTTCCATGCAGGTTTTCATCTGTGTCTGTTTTTTTGTCAAATATATTTTTATTGGTTTTTTAATAAAGCAATACAAAATCAACAAATGCCTAATGTCTTGTTTTGTTTTTACAACATCAGATTACATTGAATAACAAACAGTCATAATACTGATAAGAACAAGGTAAGACCAGGTGGAGTGATGTTACCACCAGGTCTCCCATATTAGAGACAGCAGACAGAGAAATAAGGAGTGCTCCTTGAACGCAATAGGAGGGAGCACCGTGCAACTAACAACCTCCTTAAATAAAGGATACCTGGAACGTGCGGGGGGGAATGAGGAGAGTATTCCATCAACTACCCAGTATAGTATGTATAGAGATCATCTCGGGAGACAAAGTCTGACCACGCTGCCCATGTTTTCTTACATCTCGCAAGGGATTTCTGAGAAGTAGAGCTTAGCTCTTCCAACCTTGCTACCTGTCCAACTTTCCTAATCCAATGATCGATTGATGGAGCTACTGTTTGTTTCCAGTATAAGGGGATCATAGCCTTAGATATCAGTACTAGTTGTCGCCAGAGAAAAACATTGAAGCGAGTGTGGGTCGGGGGGGTAATGTTTAGGAAGATAATTGTGGGAGTTAATCCTGGGGCCCCTGGGCACACTTTTCCCAAAATCTTGGATATGGCCCTCCAATATGGTTGGATGTCTGGACAATGCCACCAAATGTGTGAATAGGACCCAATCGCTGACAGACATCTCCAGCAGATTGGTTGTGTGGAAGGGAATATAGCATGTAGAGCCACCGGTGTTTTATACCATCTGCTCACCAGTTTATAGGAGGTTTCTTGGAGTGTGATGCATCTTGACGGAACAAAGCATTTCGCATAAATTTCTTTTATGTCCTCCGAGGACAATGTGATTTTCAGCTCTTTTTCCCATGCATCTATATAAGATAAGCGAATCAATTGAGGGGGTGATAGTAATGCCGAGTACAGCTTAGAGATCAATTTTGGTATCGCAGAATGCTGAGCAGCAAGTTTCTCTAGCCAAGAGAGCTCCTTGCTTAAATTCTCTTTGTCTGCAAGAGCAGTGAAACTGGTGAGCAGATGTGAATATGTGAGAAAGTTCAGATGAGCACCAGGTATCATCTCCTGTAGGTGGGAAAGACCCGGAAAAGAACCCTCATCAAGTATGTCCCCTAAATATTTGCTGTTGAGTACCCTTTGAGTAGAATACCACAATCTATTATACGGACTCTGGAGCCCCAATAAATCTCCCAATTTCAACAATGGAGAGGGATGTGGCCATAGCTCTGATGCTTGTGGAAAGTTCTTCCAGAACAATAGGCTTGAGTAAGAGACATATCCGCCACTGCCATCTCAATAGGAACATATAATTTTGTAGGGGTAAACTTGTGCCAATCTAATATCCTCTGTAGTTGTAATGCCCCATACAGTTTCTCCAAATCAAAAAGGCCTACTCCCCCCTTGTCCTTTGGTTTAATTAACGTGTTATAAGCTATTCGATACATGCCTTTGCTCCAGATGTATTTAATAAAAACACTACGTAGTTTTGTGAAAAAGGAGCGAGGAAGAAATATAGGCAAGACCTGTAACATATATAGTATTTTCGGTACTATTAGCATTTTCAGAAGATTGACTCTTCCTAGCTATGAGATGAACGGAATTTTCCATTCCTTGATTTGTTGTTCAATGGAAGTTATTAGGGGGTGTAATTCAGTGAATACCACTGATCAGGAGATGGGGACAGCTGAACTCCCAGGTAGGGGATAGACACAGATGACCAGGTGAATGGAGACTTAGCCTCTTCCACTATTCTGGGTGAGCACGTGATATTCAAAGCCTGAGATTTGGTAGGATTTATCTTAAAGTTGGAAAGTGTTTGAAATGAATGAAAGATATCTGAAAGTATTGGGAATGAAGTATGCGGATTAGATGTCAGTATTAAAAGATCATCAGCGAAGGCTGCTGTTAAATGTCTCTTACCCCCTACCATAATTCCTTGAATCTCTGGGTGTTGCCTGATGTGTTGTACTAGAGTTTCCATAGATAAAACGAACAGGAGCGGGGATAAAGGACATCCCTGTCTCGTGCCGTTGTATATACGAAACGAGGAGGAAAGAATCCCATTAACCCTTATAGATGCAGATGGCGACGTGTATAGTGCCATGACCGCTCTCACAAAGCTGCTGGGGAGCCCGAATCTATGTAAGGTTAATTCCATAAAGCCCCAGTCTATTCTATCAAAAGCCTTTTCGGCATCCATAGACAGTAAGGCTAGAGGTATTCGTTTTGTCTTTGCATAGTGAATGAGGTTAAGGACTCTTAAAGTGTTGTCTTTACCTTTTCTACCTTTAATGAATCCTACTTGCTCATTATTAATCAACAGAGGGAGAAGGGGCTGCATACGGTTAGCTAGCACTTTGGCATAGAGTTTGATGTCTGTGTTAAGCAGCGAGATGGGCCTATAACTACTGTATAGTCTCGGGTCCTTTCCTTCTTTTGGTAAAACCGTAATATGAGCCATCAAGGACTGGGCTGGGAAATTCCTTTCATCTGCAGCAGCAGTAAAGGCTGACAACATATGGGGTAATAGTAATTCAGAGAAAGATTTATAGTAACTGACCGGTAGGCCATCTGGTCCGGGGCTCTTTCCAGTAGGTGTGTCCCTCAAGGCTTTTTCTATTTCTTGGACCGTAAAAGGGGATTTGAGAAAGGATAAATCAGTTGAAGAGAGTCGTGGTAATGTCAATGAGTCCAGAAATCTCTCAGTGGCTTCTCGCCTGTCTGTGAGGCTGGTAGTATTCCCTTCATTTAAGTTATAAAGAGAGGCATAGAATTGTTCAAATTGGGTAGCTATGTCCCTAGTGGAGGAGCAGATATTCCCATGAGTATCCTTTATCTCTCGTATAAACAACTGTTCTCTCCTCTTTTTGGCCATTAGTGCCATCATGCGTGAGCCCTTATTGCCATGTATGTAAACCTTATGCTTCGCATACATGTATGCCTTAGTGGCTTTCAGGTTGAGAATATGATTTAAGCTTTCCCTCAATGAAGTAAGTTCTGCCATGGTCTGAATCGATAAAGATTGTTTATGTATTCTTTCCAATTTAGTAATCCTACCAATCATGTCATCAATCTCACGCCTCTTCTGTTTCCTCACATAGGAACCTAAAGAAATCAGCTCTCCCCTAACTACTGACTTATAAGCCTCCCATACTATTGTGGGAGACAGTTATGAGGATACATTTTCCTTAAAATACTGTGATATGGCCCGCTCAATTTTTAGTTTATGGGAAGTATTCCTCAAAAGGTTATCGTTGAGGCGCCATGTGTAGGCCTTGGCCGGGAGGGAGTCTATTAAGGTTACCAGAATTAAAGGGAACCTGTCATCTCCGAAACACCCCCTGAACTAGAGTAAGTGTTGTATAGTGTAAGTGATGCTGAATCCGAACATGTAAGTTTTATCTTCATACGCACTTCCATTCCGACGCTGTGCTCCCACAAACCTGCAGTAAAATGCACTCGCTGGACTCCAGTGCTCACTCACATAATGGAGAGGACTCAAAGAAGAGTCCAGCGAGTGCATTTTACTGCAGGTTTGTGGGAGCACAGCGTCGGAATGGAAGCGCGTATGAAGATAAAACTTACATATTCGGATTCAGCATCACTTACACTATACACCGCTTACTCTAGTTCAGGGGGTGTTTCGGAGATGACAGGTTCCCTTTAAAGGTGCATGGTCAGAGATTCCCAGAATACCTATATCTACCCTCTTCAGTGAGGGTAAGCATTGGGAGGAAAGAAATAAATAATCAATCCGCTGATACGACTCATGAGCCTCAGAGTAAAACGAAAATTCCTTATCATTAGGGTGGATTTGTCTCCATACATCCCTTACCATAAGGTCGGAAAGGGAGCGCTTTAGAGCTCTCAATTTTTTATGCGAGAAGTGAAATTTACCAGAGGAGGAGTCTAGCAGCGGTTCTAGGGTAACATTAAAGTCGCCTCCCAGAATACATATGCCTTCCTGAAAAGTCTTGAGCTTTCTAAGGGTATCAATGAGCCAGGAAACCTGGTTTGAGTTAGGAGCGTAGAGGCCAGCAATAGTAACGTTAGAATTGGCCAGTGTCCCTTTTAAGAAGAGATACTGTCCCTCCTCATCCACCAAACTAGAGGTGAGGGTGAAGGGAAGGGATCCCCTAAGTGCTATAGTGACACCCCTAGATTTAGAAAGTGAGTAACAGGAGTGATACCACTGGGAAAAGTATGACAGTGGTAGGGTGGGTACTTTACCCCTCTTGAAGTGTGTTTCTTGAAGGATGGCGATGTCTGTGTGAAGAGATCTCAAGTGCTGAAAGATACGGGATCGTTTCTGTGGGGTGTTCATCCCTCACATGTTCCAGGTAGTAACCCTAATGTCAGCCATGATGTACAAAATGCAAAACAGTAAATGCAAAGAAACAAAAATGAAAACCTAGTAGTGCAAGTAAACAGTGATCTACCCCTGGTGTAAGCCACCCTGTGAGTCGATCTATTAATAAGGAACAGGTGTATATTGGCAGGGTCACAACAGACCTCAGCATACTTGTTAGAGAAATCCTGCCAAAGCTATCAATGGAAGCAAAAAACAGAGAATCACAGAGAGAGAGAGACTCTAAGTACTACTGAACTACATTAATATAGATCTCTATCTATCATTGGTAATTACTGAGAAGGCATAAGCAGAGATGCAAAATACTAAGTAAATATAAGTAGACATGAGGACTATAGATCTCACAAAATTACTCAGGACAAGTTACTGGACGCTTCCTCCCAGCACGGGGTCTTTGGGCCTGCCATGGAGGTATAGAAGGCAGTTTCGGCAAGTCAGTGATGTCTACAATCTGCATCCATGACGGGATATTCGAAGGATCTAAGTCGAGGTAGTCGCAGAGTGTCAGTATGTCGTCTGGGCGTCTGATGTATCTGACATTCCCTTGAATAGTGCATGCGATCCCAAAAGGAAACAACCAACGATAGGGATATCCCTTGGCTCGGAGGGCATCTGTAACTGGCTTCAACTGTCTCCTTTTGTTAAGGGTTACTGGTGAGAGATCCTGGAAAATAGCAAATGTGGAGCCATTATATTGCAAGTCATGGGCATCTCTTGCTGACCGCAATATAGCCTCCCTCTGTTGAAAGTTGAGGATCCTACAGATAATGTCTCTAGGAGGATCATTGTCCTTAGGCTTAGGTTTGAGGGCTCTATGCGCCCTTTCTAGAATGAGATCACCCGCCATAGCTGTAGGCAGCATTGGTTTCAGTATCGAGTAAGTGGTATGGAGAACATCTTCAGATGTGGAAGGTTCAGGGACACCTTTTATGCGTAAGTTGTTCCTCCTGCCTCTATTGTCCTGGTCTTCTATGTAGGACAGTAAGTTGTTGAGGTGGATTTGGCAGGTGTGTAGGGCTGTCGTGGTTGCCTCTCCATGATTGATTAGAGACTGTTGAGTGTTCTCAAGGTGTTCCACTCTACCGCCTATATCTCTGATATCAGATTTAATAACTGACAACTCAGTCAAAACAGGTTGTAGTGCTTTTTCAATAATATTTTGTAGTGTTTTGTGAGAAGTATGGAGTTGGGGGTCTACGTCAGGTAGTGATTCTCCATCATCCCCTTCCTTGTCTGAAACATCCATGTCAGGTGTTGGAGAGACTCCCTTTTTGGATCTCTGGTGTGCTGAGGAAAGGTCAGAGCCGTTTTGGAGGAATTTTTGCATGTCCTGCTGGTTCTTTTGTGGCTTCAATGAGCCCGGCAGATCTGGTTTTCCCACTTTCACCATTCCTACACCGGGATATCTTAGTGATGTGAGGAATCAGTAGCCACTTGCTTGAGAAAGCTGAGGGTCTGTGACCACAACTCCTATGGAGTTATTTGAACATTAATATGTCAGTCTTCCAATAGAAGGCCTTAAAAATTGTCCAAGTAAGACAAAAGGATTATATTTAAGAGCAGGTTGGGTATCAGCCAACCCTAGAAAAATTAGGACTAGGTCCTTAATATGTGGGGTGGCCTGCCGCTGGAGCACCACACGAGGTCAACAAAATGGCACCCGCCTCCCGCCAGCAAGATGGAACCGCGGCAAGAAGGCCCCGGATAGTTCAATCCACAAGAAGTCAACCTGATTGTCAGCACAGGACAGATGGACGTACCTCCCAAAGATGTGCAGGTAAGTAGGTGTCTGGTTATTGCTAAAAGATCAGATCCTCACCGCCTGAGGCCCCTCGGACCAGTTGCTTGGTAGCCACGTAGTGTGGGACTCTTTACCACGAATGCCCGGGTGTTCTCCGGATCGTCTTCAAATGTTCCTGTGCCGATGTCGCTGGTGCCTGAAGCCCCTTCAGCCCTGCCAGCTTGTGTGATGACTCTCCAGTAGCGGCGGGTGCAGGTACGTGTGTTCCGGTCCGCGGAAGTGTCCGAAATTGAGGCTGAGGCTTTAGACCTCTGAGTGGGCCCCAGCCTTATCTCCAGTGTTTTTGATGGCCGGATTCCGCAGAAAGATGCAGTCGGTAGCTGGTGGGCAGTGGGGTCTGTTGGTAGATATTTTGAGCGTCTCCAACCTATAGTAAGAGGATCGATGGCTATAGATGCACTTCAAACCACCAGAGCTGTGTGAGTTTGCTTCCTCTCAGTTTGGCAGTTGGCCATGCCCCATCTGTGTCTGTTTTTAATGTTATCATGCCTACTCTCTGATTATATATTTGTTATGCAATCATGTATTGAATAAAGATTTATATCTTTTTTTATACATTTGTGTAATATTGATTTCCCATAGTATTTTTTGGTTTTGGTGGACTTACATATGCAGTCATTTGATGCAATGAATTACCATTGTAAAAAAAATAAATTAGTCCAGCTACACATCCGGAAATGTATATTCTTTGTATCTTCTTATAAAATTCAGAGCATACAGTAGAACTTATAGCCTACACATTTTGGACAGTAACCTCCTATCCTGATTCATCGCAATGATGTACTACCACTGCTAAGGCAGCATTCTGTGCATCGTTCTTTGCCTGGGGGTTGAACTTCTGTACACAGAATGGTTAGCTGAATTGGTTTCCTTTTGTTTTTTGTACTATCCTAATGTCACGAGTAGGCTTGCATCTGGGATCAGAGGTTCTGCGCGGCTTTCTAAGTGACATATTTGACAGGCTATTCCCTTTGTTTGGGTGCTGTTCACCACACCCCTTCCCCTCAGCTGTTGCCGCAATTAGCTTTCTCCTATTTACCCCTTCCTCTCCCAGTATCCCTTGCGGTTTATATCTTCTGCTTACCTGGTTGAGAGTGGTGTGGATCTCGGCTGAGATCCAGTTGCTGAGTTATCTGCTTAAGTTAAGTTTCTTCTGTTCCTTTTGTGGTTTTCCTTTTGGAGTCTCCTGTTCTTCCTTACGTTTGGGAGGAACGGGTTTACTCTCTTGTGTCACTAGACTGCAGGGTTTTCTAGGGTGCATTTAGATTAGGTTCCAGTGTATGAACTTTCCTACGACCCAGGCTTGTTCATACTGGTAGTCAGCCAGGGCCTAGTCTCAGGGTCCCCTGCAGGAGGTAACCGGTTCCCTGGTTTTGTCTGTTCCCATCCCTCATACGCTCGGTGTGGCTTTTCCCCCCACACCAGAGCGTGACATTATAAACCGCCGACAAACAAAAATTTATGTCATTTTTGTGCTGACATGGATGCTATTGCTGCACTGGCTGAACGGCTGCAGGGACTCAGCTTGGAGGTGGCTGACATCCGCAACCAGATTCAGAGACCACAGGCTGGTGATTCTGAGGGTGCTGAGTGTCAGGCCTGTTTGGAGCCTAAGGTCCCCCTTCCGGATAGATTTTCTGGGGAATGTGATAATTTTGTTCTATTTAGGGAGGCGTGCAAATTGTATTTCAGACTGCGTCCACATTCTTCTGGTAATGAGGAACAGAAGGTTGGTGTGGTCATCTCGCTGCTTAAAGGGGATGCGCAGTCATGGGCCTTTTCTCTGCCGACCGGATCACAGTCTCTCCGGTCAGTAGATGAATTTTTCAAGGCTTTAGGGATTATCTATGATGACCCGGATCATATCTCCCTGGCTGAGACCCAGATACGTAACCTTTGTCAGGGTGAGCGGCCGGTTGAGACTTATTGCTCTGAGTATCGGAGGTGGGCGACCAATACTGAATGGAACGATCCGGCTTTACGTAGCCAATTCTGTCAAGGTTTGTCTGAAAGGCTGAAGGACGCTTTGTCCTTTCAGGAAACTCCTGTGTCTTTGGAGGCCGCTATGTCTCTTGCTGTGCGCATGGATAGGCGCCTGAGAGAGCGATCTAGGGGCCCCCGCTCTCAGGACATACTGTCACATAGTGTACCGGCTTCCTATGACACTTTGGGTGAATATTCCCCTAGGTTGATGTCTGGGGATGAACCTATGCAATTAGGGGGAGCCACTCCTGTCTCCACCCGTAAACATCTTGGTAATAAAAAGGGTGTGTGTTTTTTCTGTGGTCAGAAAGGACACTTTATCAATGTATGTCCATGCTTCCTATCTCTAAAAGAGAGAAAAGACAAGGGGGCGTTGAATTCTCATCTCACTCTTGGTGGGGTGGGTAGGGAGACTCAAAATGTGCATTTGTCTTCATCCTGTAGTATAGTACCCGTTTTCTCCTGACTGCCGAGGTGGCGCTAGAGTCAAAAGTTGTGAAAATTGAGGTGTTTATTGACAGCGGGGCAGGGGTGAACTTGATTGATGTTCAGTTTGTCCGTATGCATGGATTGTCGCCAAGTTCTTTGGATAAGAGGATTTCTGTGTTCGCCATTGATTCTGCACCTCTCTCTCAGAAGTGTTTGTCTCAGATGGTGCATGATATCAAATTAAGAGTGGGTGAATTTCATCAGGAGCTTATTTCATGTTTTGTGTAGAAGGTCTTCCTGCCCCTGTGGTTCTGGGTTTACCGTGGTTAAGCAAACATAATCCGTCCATTGACTGGCATACTAGACAAATTGTGGATTGGGGCGATTATTGTGTTGACAATTGCCTTAATACATCTTTTTCTGCTTTAACCACTAAGACTCTTCCTTCTTTTATATCGGATTTTTCTGATGTATTTTCTGAAGGTGGATGTCAGGATTTACCCCCTCACCGGGAATACGATTGTCCTATCAATCTTATCCCTGGAGCAAAATTGCCTAAATCTAGGCTGTATAACCTTTCTGGACCTGAGAGAACGGCCATGAAGGAATATATTGCTGAGAGTTTGGCCAAAGGACATATTAGGCCTTCCAAATCTCCTGTGGCAGCAGGGTTCTTTTTTGTTAAAAAAAAGGACGGAACCCTTAGGCCATGTCTGGATTTCCGTGAACTCAATAGGATTACTGTCCGTGATCCATACCCCCTTCCTTTGATTCCTGACTTGTTCAACCAGATTGTGGATGCCAAGGTGTTCTCCAAGTTGGACTTAAGGGGGGCATATAATCTGGTCAGGATCAAAGAAGGGGATGAATGGAAGACGGCCTTTAACACTCCTGAGGGCCACTTTGAGAACCTGGTCATGCCTTTTGGGTTGACCAATGCTCCTGCTGTCTTCCAGCATTTTGTTAATGACATTTTTCATCATCTTGTGGGGAGGTTTGTAGTCGTGTATTTGGATGACATACTAATCTATTCTCCAGATATTGTGACACATCAGGATCATGTGAGGCAGCTGTTGCAAATCTTAAGAGATAACAAGTTGTATGCAAAATTAGAGAAATGTGCTTTTGCTGTACATGAGGTGCAATTCTTAGGATAACTGCTTTCATCTTCAGGTTTTCGTATGGATCCAGAGAAAGTCGGTGCTGTTCTGAACTGGGACCGACCTGAAAATCTGAAGGCTCTTATGCGATTTTTGGGGTTCACCAACTATTACCGAAAATTTATTAAGAACTATTCGACTATAGTTAAACCCTTAACTAACATGACTAAGAAAGGGACGGATGTCTCTGTGTGGTCTGATGCAGCGTTGCAAGCCTTCTCCGCTGTAAAGGAGTGCTTTTCTTCTGCCCCTATATTGGTGCAGCCAGATGTGTCACAACCTTTCATTGTGGAGGTTGACGCATCCGATGTGGGGGTAGGAGCTGTGTTATCACAGGGCCCGTCACCTGGTAAATGGCGCCCATGTGCTTTTTTTTTAAAAAAAACTCTCTGCGGCGGAGAGAAATTATGATGTGGGTAACAGAGAGTTACTGGCCATTAAGTTGGCTTTTGAGGAATGGCGTCATTGGTTGGAAGGGGCGATTCATCCAATCACGGTATTCACTGATCACAAAAATCTGGCTTACCTGGAGTCGGCTAGACGACTTAATCCGAGGCAGGCCAGATGGTCTTTGTTCTTCACCAGATTCAATTTCATTGTCACATACCGTCCTGGGGTTAAGAATGTGAAAGCAGATGCCTTGTCACGTAGTTTTCCCGGGGGTGGTGATTTTGAAGATCCGAGCCCTATATTGTCTGAAGGAGTGGTGATATCCGCTCTTTACCCTGATCTTGAGGCTAAAGTGTTTGAGGCCCAGGGAGATGCGCCGGAGTCTTGCCCTCCCGGGAAGTTGTTTGTTCCTTCTGATTTGCGTCATAAGGTGTTTGAGGAGCATCATTCTTCGGTGCTTGCGGGACACCCTGGGAGTAAATCCACTGTCGACCTCATCTCTCGTAGATTCTGGTGGCCTGGGCTGCGTAAGTGTGTTGAGGAATATGTGTCAGCCTGTAGTGTCTGCGCACGCTCTAAGGTGACACATACTCGTCCCTCTGGACCCCTACTTCCATTACCCATCCCGTCTAGACCATGGACTCACCTATCCATGGACTTCATTACTGATCTGCCTGAGTCGTCTGGTAAAAGACAATATGAAAGTGAATCTCTCTAAAATGATATACTTTATTGGTTCCTTGTTAAAATATTAACGTACACAAAAAACACGTACAAGTGTGATAATAAAATAGCTAATGGTAAGGGGAGAAGATAGGAGGAAGAGGGGATAATCTACTATCCCTAGTAAGTCTTCCTGACTATATACTCAGCCCAGGGACATTCCCTGATGGTGAGAATGCCCTGTCCCCGTACCTGATTCTGCCTGACCCTATTAGACCCTATATAAAGGGTACCTATAGGAAAGAGTAGCGCGAATAGATAAGAAAATTAGCTGAGCTAGTGGAGACATCAGTTGTGACCCCAAAAGTCAGTAATGACCCCAACGCGTTTCGCCCAGCTAGTGGGCTCCTCAGGGGGTAGATATCAAGATGAACTAGGCGCATACAAAATAGACATACAGTCACTGATAAGACAACAGCGAACACATGGGAAATAAAACAGAAAGTAAAGCTGTACTTATCCCCGCCCAAGACAACAATCTGTCAGATATAAGTAGGGGTCCTAGAGGGAAAAGAAAGATATATATGTATAAGTACTTACAGTATATAGAATGTATCAATCAGATGGATATAGCTAAACTTACTGTAATAGCAATGGTAGTATCCGTCCCATGTGGCGCAAATGCACACACAATGGGACGCTAGCCGGGTTTAAATACCTCATCATACAAGTTGATATCCGGTCACCAGGGCGCGCGCTTCCAGTGCGTGACACGCATCTGGAACGCAGACGTCATTTCCGGTTGGTCAAAAATGTGTGTACTTCCGGCGTATGGTGCGCTGGTGAAACGCACACGTCACTACCGGTAAATATGCGGCATTGAGAACTACCGATGCGATCGGTCAGATCGCGAGATGACAAACATGTCAGTATCGCCAGTCATGTGGTTCCGATGTACAGGAAACATAAGTAGCCAATACTAAATGAATAGAATGCCAAAGATATAAAATAGAATAACCGGAATGGTTTTAAAAAATCTCTATTTAACCCATGTGAAAAGTAAGTGCAACTGTGTAGTGAAAAGATATATGGCAAACCCATGGTAGGATTATCCCAGGGGTTAAAGACTTTAGAAACATGGAAATAAATCCAGTGTTAGGCTATTCGGGCACTTTACGTACCTCAGGACAAGCTAGAAGGGACAATGATTGATGTAAACTACGAGTTAATCAAAAGGACATCAAATAAAACATGTAAAGGTAAGTCTTTCATTTAGGCCAAGAGGAGACTGAGACCGAAACTGATAAATCCATCTGGATTCCCTTTGTAACAAGGTTCTGTCCCAGTCCCCTCTCCTAAATGGTTCCGGTATGGTCTGAATAGCAGCAAATTGAACTGCCTTCAGATCACCTTTGTGAAAATTCACAAAATGGTTAGCCACTGGAGTGTCTCTCTTGTTTTTAATATCGCCCACATGTTCCAAGATTCTGCATCTTAGTTCACGTGTGGTTTTACCTATGTAATCCATAGGACATGGGCATTGACAGATGTATATGACTCCCCTACTCCGGCAGTTGATGAAGTCATTGATCTTATATGATCGTCTGGTCACTGAGCCCTGGACATACTTGGTAGACCGCAAATATTTGCAAGCTTTGCATGATCCACATTTGAAAACACCATTGGGTTTTCGGTCAAGCCAGGTTCCCTCTCTCTTAGGTCCCGAATAATGGCTATGTACCAGCCGGTTTTGGAGACTACGGCCCTTTCTATAAGTGATCCTAGGAGAGGGGGCGATGATAGTTGGCAATTCATGATCCATGTGGAGAATGGGCCAAAATCTACACAGGATGTCCCTAACTTGATTATGTGCTTGGTCATATGTAGTTATTAATCTGATTTCAGACTGACCTTGCTGATTTTTAGGTTTAGGGACAAGTAGTTTATTTCTGTCCTGGGTTTCGGCATTTTTGTATGCCTCCCAGAGGACTGATTTCGGATATCCCCTCTGACGGAGTCTATCCGACAGTTTTCTAGACTCGCATACGAAAGAATCTATAGTGGAGCAGTTTCTGCGCATTCGTAAGAATTGACCCTTAGGAATGCCACGTTTTAGAGAGTTAGGATGGTGACTGTCCCATAAAAGAATATTATTGGTAGCAGTGGATTTGCGATAGACCGTAGTAATCAAACGATCATTTTGTTTACTGACACTCAGGTCCAGAAAAGTCAATGATGTTTCATCGACCACCGATGTGAAGAAAAGACCAACCTCGTTGATGTTGAGGCTGGATATGAATTCCAAGAAGCTGTCTCCACCACCAGCCCAGATCAGGAAGATATCGTCAATATATCTGACCCAAAAAGAGATGTTTTCATGCCATGGTCTGGGCTGGTCGGTGAAGACAACTGTATCCTCCCACCAGCCCAGGAGGAGATTAGCATATGAGGGGGCACAAGGGCTCCCCATCGCTGTCCCCCTGAGCTGGTGGTAAAATAGACCATTGAAAACAAAGTAATTGTGTGTAAGAATAAACCTCAGCAAGTCGAGAACAAATTGATTATGTTTGTTAAAATGTGTGCCCCGGGTCTTCAGAAAGGATGCCACCGCAAATAACCCCGCTTCATGAGGTATGGACGTATAGAGGGATTCAACGTCAATACTACTTAGTTTGGACTGAGGGTTGATAGACAAGCAATCGATCCTCCGCAAAAAATCCATGCTGTCTCTTAAGTAAGATGGAAGGGAAGTTACAAACTCTCTCAAGATTCTATCAATATAAATGCCCACGTGGTGGGTGAGAGATTCAATACCCGAAACTATCGGGCGTCCCTTTAGAGGGTGGAATCCTTTATGGACCTTCGGGAGCACATAAAATGTCGCTATCCGAGGTTTCTTGGGCAGCAGAAAATCATACTCACGTTGATTAATCACCCTGTCATTCAGACCTTTAATCAGGATATTCTTGAGGTCGACTAAGTAGTGGGAGGAAGGGTCCTCTGAAAGAATACGGTAATTGTCTCGATTATTCAAAAGGTCCATGCACATGTTTGTATATCTTAAATGATCGAGGACTACAAGATTTCCCCCCTTATCGGAGGGTTTTATGATGATGTTTTGGTCCTGTTCTAGATTTTTTAAAGCCTGGAATTCGGCATAGGACAGATTATGATGGAATAGACCAGTGGTATCAAGTTGTTCTATTTCAGTAGTGACCATCTTGAGGAAGATGTCAATATATTCAGTGTTGGTGGGAGGAGGTATTTTGGTACTTTTGAGACGGAGATCTGTAAATGGGCCCTCACCTGGTGTAGCCGAACCCTCTTCTAACAATTCTAGCAGGTTCTGAAAATCGGTGTAATCCCTCACATCAAGACCAACTTTGTCACAAGTTTGTTTGTTCATATTGTGATGAAATTTGAACCACTTCAATTTTCGACAAAAAAGGTTCAAGTCTTTAATCAAAACAAAGGGGTCAAAACCTGTTGTCGGAACAAAAGATAGTCCCTTTTTAAGTACACTAGTTTCATCATTAGACAATACACGGTTAGATAGATTAATTATTTGGAGGGAGTCGTTAGTGGTTTCAAATCGGTTCCTCTCGTACGGTCTCGGAGTTGGTAGGGAACCTGATTTAAAAAAGAAGAAGAGGGATTCTGAGTTTGTGTTTGTGGTATATTTGAAGGAGAGGAGGCAGAACCAGATGATCCAAACATGTTGTACTGTTGAGTCGTCTGGTAAGACAGTTATTCTGGCGCACTTTATTGCATTACCCGGACTCCCCAATGCTAAAACTCTTGCACAAGTGTTTGTTGACAACATTGTGAAACTTCATGGCATTCCCACTGACGTGGTCTCTGATCGTGGGACTCAGTTTGTGTCCAGATTCTGAAGGGCGTTCTGTACTCGGCTCGGGGTACAACTGTCTTTTTCCTCTGCCTTTCATCCCCAGACGAATGGACAGACTGAGCGTACCAATCAGAATCTAGATGTTTTGTCTCTGAGAACCTGGAGGAGTGGTCCTCGTTTTTGTCTCTGGCTGAGTTTGCCATAAATAATCGCAGACAGGACTCCACTGGTAAGTCACCATTTTTTGGTGCATATGGCTTTCACCCGCAGTTTGGCACATTTTCTGGTTCTGATACTTCTGGTATTCCTGAGGAAGAACGTTTTTCGTCATCATTGTCTTCCATATGGCGAAAAATTCAAAATAACTTGATAAATATGGGTAACAAGTACAAACGTGTGGCTGACAGGAGACACATGAATGGTCCGGACCTAAATGTGGGTGATTCTGTGTGGCTGTCTACTAGGAACATTAAGTTGAAAGTTCCTTCTTGGAAGTTGGGTCCAAGATTTATTGGCCCATATAAGATCACGGCCATTATTAATCCTGTAGCATTTCGTCTTGAACGTCCTCAAGCCCTGAAAATCCATAATGTGTTTCATAGATCTTTGTTGAAGAGGTATGTTGAACCTCTGGAGCCATCTCCCTTGCCACCCGTGCCTGTCTTGGTGGATGGTAATTTGAAATTTCAGATTGTCAAGATCATTGATTCTCGAGTTCTTCGTGGGACCCTTCAATATCTTGTTCATTGGGTTATGGTCCTGAGGAGAGGTCATGGGTACCGGCATCTGACGTGAATGCCAGTCGTTTGGTGAAAGCCTTTCACAGGTGTCATCCTGATAAAGTTGGTCCTGGGTGCCCGGAGGTCACCCGTAAAAGGGGGGGTAATGTCACGAGTAGGCTTGCGTCTGGAATCAGACGTTCTGCGCGGCTTTCTAAGTGACATATTTGACAGGCTATTCCCTTTGTTTGGGTGCTGTTCACCACACCCCTTCCCCTTAGCTGTTGCCGCTTGGCAATTAGCTTTCTCCTATTTACCCCTTCCTCTCCCAGTATCCCTTGCAGTTTATATCTTCTGCTTACCTGGTTGAGAGTGGTGTGGATCTCGGCTGAGATCCAGTTGCTGAGTTATCTGCTTAAGTTAAGTTTCTTCTGTTCCTTTTGTTGTTTTCCTTTTGGAGTCTCCTGTTCCTCCTTACGTTTGGGAGGAACGGGTTTACTCTCTTGTGTCACTAGACTGCAGGGTTTTCTAGGGTGCATTTAGATTAGGTTCCAGTGTATGAACTTTCCTACCCAGGCTTGTTCATACTGGTAGTCAGCCAGGGCCTAGTCTCAGGGTCCCCTGCAGGAGGTGACCGGTTCCCTGGTTTTGTCTGTTCCCATCCCTCATACGCTCGGTGTGGCTTTTCCCCCCACACCAGAGTGTGACACCTAATGAATTACTATTGCAGTCTATGGGAGATTTTCCATATTCCTCCATAGGAAAACTTCTGTGGTAGGCCTTGGATACTTCAGAGGGCCCAAGGCTCCCACAGCAACAAGACAGCTGCCTCGAACTCTGAACGGGGGAGCCGTCCGGGCCACGGGAGCAAAATTGTTGTATTACCAGGGTACGCTCTGTACACAACTTGCTGCAGTTTTCTGCCTGTATGAGAGGTCCATCTCCACCTCCTACGGAGTCATCAACTTCCCACCTTCTCTGCTACGACAAGTAGCAGAAGCCACAGCAGCACCAGCAGCAGCCAATTCAGTTTGATGAACATGATGGAGAGGGTTCTTTCAAATGCCACACCAAGTTGATTCTCATAAGCAAATGGATACGCACCACCTGAACTACCAGGTTCAGTCCTACCTGGACCCTACTTTTTCTCTGGCACATACCCTGTTCCCTGACCCCATGGACACTGGGAATACAGACTAGAACAGTTGCCAGAACTGGCTGAGTTTGATATTGGTGTCATGTTTTGTCCAGCCTCCAGTGTACTGGAGATTATTCAGTAGTGTTGAGCGAATCAAAGCTGACGAAGTGAAATCTGAAGTTTTGAAAAAATTTGATTTGCAGCAGAGCCTAAAATGGTGGCTATATGTGTTACAAAGTGAAAGTAAGAAGCCAATCAGAAGCTAGCCAGCCCCTGTGATGTCACAGCCCTGTCTCCACCATTTCACTGTGAACTGAGTATAGGGAGAGACGTGACAAGTACTAGGGACAGTGATTAAGAAAGCCTTTAATTGTAAAATATTGGATAGGAAGAGTTCAATGACAGCACAGGGACAGTGTAGGGAGATTGTAGGGAGACTTTTTACACAGTATAGGGAGAATATAGGGAGATCATAGGGAGTATGCAGGGACTGGGTGAACAATGTCCCCCTTGGTTAATAGATAAGTAATTCTATTACACCTTGATTCACTAATTGGGGTGAAAAAGTGGTCTAATACTACAGCTACCAAATTTCCTGGCATTTTTTGTGGTAATGAATCGATTTTTTCCTAAAATTGCGCTGACATATGTTACAAAATGAAAGTAAGAAGCTCGGGGGAATGGGCAGTGGCTAATGTTTTGCTGGAGCCAGTAGAAGTAGCAGCAGAAGAAGGGGAGGCTGGGGGGTAGCAGCAGCCACAACAACAGGCCACAGCTACCAATGTCATCCAGTGGTCATGTTTTGACCAGCAATACAACTGTCCATGAATGATCTACTCAGACTTCAACATCATCCCAACTCACATCAGCCAAGAGTCGGTGGGTTCTTCTGACACCACACTTAGTTGGCATGGCTCAAGAACAAGCTCTGTGCCCCTGCCTGTCCTGAACATGCCTCTTTCTTTTTCTTCTCCTTCTGTTTGGGAAGTATTGTATGTTGCCGGCTCTGTTCCACCTTTCAGCGAGGACAAGCTAATTGAGGACAGTCAGCAGTAAAGGCTTCACCACCTCAGCAAAATGGAGCTGTGTTTCCTTCCCATCATATACTGGTCCTTATTCTCCTCCTCCTCCTCATCATGCATTTCACCAGCAATCAATCACCGAGGCAATTGCAAAAATATAACAGTATGCGTGCACTCATCCAATGGCGCAGAAGCTGAATGTTCTCCTGGCCAAGTTGGTGGTACTACAGTCCCTCCCTTTCCATGTGGTTGACTCTACACCTTTCAGAGAACTGATGGCTTGTGCCAAGCCAAGGTGGAGAGTCCCAAGCCCTCATTACTTCTCCAAAAAAGCTGTACCAGCCTTGCACACGTATGTTGAGCAGAAGGTGGGCCAATTCTTGAGCCTGGCCTGTTCATGGCAGTGCCATTGTGTGGAGCTATAACTACAGGCAAGGACAATATATGTCCTTTATGGCCCACTGGGTAAATGTGGTTCCTGCCCAGGCACATCAGCAGGTGATGGCAATGCCACCTCCACGTTCCGATGCTGTGATTCCAGCACCAATGTTCTTCCTCATCCTTTACCTTGTCCTCAGCCTCCAGCATAGCACCTATGCAGAGCATGTCGGTGTTATGCTGTTCTTCACCTGGTCAACCTGGGCAAACAGAGTCACACCAGGGAGCTACTGCTCCGCGTCATCAACCACGAAAGTGAACGCTGGCTGTCTTGTCAACTGAAGATCAGAACTGTGTCATGCGCCCTCCGTGGTGCATGTCTTTATTCTGGAACTCCACCCTTCACATGTTGGACCAACCATACGAGCATAGGAAAGCCATGAATGATTTCTTGGTGATGCAGGCAAACAAGAAACTCCCCTGTGTAACTTCTACGTTAGCCTGTGCTAGGTCATGCATGACACCTGCTGTTTCAGGCCCTTTGAGAAGGTCAATTTATTTGTCAGATACAAGGATTAGGGGCTGACTGATGTCATTCCACTCCTTCACGTCCTGTGGCAGATGTTGATAAATCATGTGGGAGCTAAACTGGTGGAGGAGGAGGACATTAACGCCCAGGAAATGTATACAGAAATAGGTGGTTTATCTACACAAGCAACAGGAGATGAGCAGGATGAGCTGGAGGACAATGAGGAAGACCAGGCAGATGACCCCGACAAACTGTGGCAGTATGCAGTGGAGATGGAGGCAGGGAGTCCTGCTAAGTCCTTTGCACAAATGGTCAGATGTATGCTGAGTTGCTTGTGTATTGACAGAGCAATATCCCCATTCGGCAGAGGGATGACTACTGGCTCTTCACCATGTTAGACCCTCGCTACCGGGACAAATTGGGGGCCTTTTTCACACCTGTTAAGAGAGATGATAAACTCAACTACTATAGAGACATCCTATGTAGTCAGTTTGTTGCTGCCTATGTGTGCCATCACCCATCCTCACAATGATCTGACTGGGGGGACCCTCTGCATTCAAGCTCCACTGCCATGACTGCTGGAGGGGAGTGGTGGTGGGGAGGGGCAGGAGCAGTACCAGCTCCATCATCAGTAACTTGAGTCTCTATTCTCTGATGAGCATGTTTCATCAACCGCTTACTGAAGAAACCAGCCAGCAGCAGCAGTACATGAAGCTGAAACTTAACCAGCAGGTGGTGGCATGCTTGGACTGCATCCTGTCACATCAGATCCAAGATCTTCTAGACTACTGGGCAGCCAAACTTGAATTGTGTTCGCAACTGGCCAAGTTTGCCCTGGACAACCTTTCCTGCCTGGCCAGTAGTGTGGCATCAGATTGGGTGTTTAGTGCAGCGAGTGACATAGTTACCCCATAGGGAACTCACCTTTTAGCACAATATGTTGAGAGACTACCCTTTATAAAGATGAATCAGGTGTAGATTAGCCAGAATGCATCAGACTAGATCATTCTGGTAGCAATGTTCTGACTGCAGTGTGCTGCCACACCAGAACATCGTGAAAAATGGCCCGTTAATTCTAGCCACGGGCTTCAGCCACTATTTTGATGCTGCCACCTGCCTGATGTCACACACCTGCTGTCATCTTTTCCTACTGCCAACATCTTGTGCTGCTACTGCTGTTGCCCCCCACCTGCCCACTCTGTGACTGGGCCACTATGGTGACTCCTCATGCTCTTGCCACCCTCACCACTCTATGACTGTGTTGACTCTTCATGCTGTTTCCAACCTCACCGCTCTCTGACAGGGACACTGTATTGAATCCTCATGTTGTTGCCACCCTCCCCACTATGTGACTGGTCCACTGTGTTAACTCCTCAAAACAGTTTATTTTACTATTTTCCTGATCCTTCAGATAAACCGAAAAATAAAAAAACATAACGGATCCTGTCTTTGGAGCATCTATAAGCCCTCTATCACTCAGTCAGTATTTTGCATCAGGTTTTGATCATGATCCGGAAGCCAAAAGCAAGAGTATGTTCTTCACGTGTCATCTCTGTTTTGGACCCACTCCTGTTTTTGCCTTACCATTACTGATCAGTTACTGACCAAATACTAAGCGTGTGAAGGCAGATACTCAAAATCCATTTTATTTTAGTTGTTCTGATGGATCAGAAGAAGGGAAACTAAACATTGACGTCAACACAAACTTACTGCTGACACCCTCCCAACTCTGTCATGGTGCCACTACTTGTATCAGTAGGTAACAGAACAGGTTCTCTAGCTATCTATGTGGAAACAGCAGATGGTATAAAATGAGATCGCTCTTTCACTGTATAGTAGAATGAGTGGGTAACACAATACCTTATCTATCAATCAATGTGGACACCCCACAAACAGTGAAATGAGACCAATCTTTCACCATTTAGTAGAATCAGTGGCTAACAGGTTAACTAGCAATTTATGTGGAAACAGCAGACGGTGTAAAATGAGACTACTCTTTCACTCTCTAGTAGAATCATGGGCCACTGCATAGTTAAGTACATTATATCTGATGCAAAAATTGGCTAAGTTCAAACTTCAGTCATTTGGTCAGTTAATTCCAGCAGTTACTGTATGATGAGCCACAATCGGGATCCAATCCTACTAGCAGATAACGTATCAAGAAAATATCTGAACCTGTTCTTTGTGCACTGATGATGCACGCTGATGTGATCATCTATATACTGTATGTGACCTGTCTGTCATACTGACGCACAGTAGTCTTTTCACCAAAAAAGACTAGCTTTGCATGTTGCTGAAATGCACAGTGATGTACACTCTCCCTGCAGGCTGAGACATAGCTGATTTAACGTGCTTCATGACAAATCAATTCAGAACAAAGCGCCCAAATCGAATTTTCGAAAACTTTGCTCATCTCTAATTACAATACATGATGTATCATAGTGCATTGTAGAGGGGATCAGACCCACAAAATTTAATGTTCCACAGTGGGACAAAAATAAAAAGTAAAAAAAAGTTTTGTTTTGTTTTTTTTAAGTGTTTTTTTTTAAAATAAAAAATTTAAAAGTTTCTAGTTAAAAAAAGGACTCTTTCCCCCCATGAAGCCATATACAATAAAAAAAATAGACGTATTAGGTATCACCATGTCCGTAATGACTGGATCTAGCCGTTATTTGGTCACTTTGCCTCACAAAAAGTGTAGTAGACACAAACACAGGATTTTTTAAAAAAAAATGCTTTCTGTAAAAGTGGTAAAATGTAAAAATATTATATAAAATTGGTATCTCTGTAATTCTACTGACCAGCAGAATAAAGGTAACATGCATTTTTTCCCTGCACAGTGTTCACCATAATAACAAAACCCAAAAAGCAATGGCAGAGTTGCCACCTTTTCCTGTTTCCCAAAAAGCTAAATAAAAAGTGATCAAAAAGTCATATGTGCCCCAAAATAGAACCAATGATACAGCTCAGTTGAAAGAAAAATAAAATGTGTGGTTGTCAGAAAATGGATGTACTGGTTTCCAGAGGCTGATCAATAGCAACATAGTGCCCGTAAATCATTCCACCAAAATCTGCCCTCCAAAAACCATGTGGCGCTCCTTCCCTTATGATCCCTGCCATGTGCCCAAACAGCAATTAACAACTACATATGGGGTATTGTCATGTTCAGGAAAAAATGGATAACAAAATTTGTGGTGCTTTTTCTACTGTTACCCCTTATGAAAATGAAACATGAGGAGCTTATGCAATATTTTATTTAAAGAAATGAAAATTGTCATTTTCACAGCTAAGTGTTTCTAAATTGTATTAAAAGCCTACGAGGTCAGTGGTCAGTACATCCCTCAATAAACTCCTTAAGTGGTGTCGTTTCTAAAATGGGGTCACTTTTAGGGGGTTTCCATTGAAGGGGTACCTAAGTGTGTCTTCAAATGTAACATGACGTCCAAAAACCATTCCAGCAAAATCTGCCCTCCAAAAACCATGAGGCGCTCCTTTCCTTCTGAGCCCTGCGTGGGCCCATACAACAGTTTACGACAACCTATAGGTTGTTTGTGTAAACTGCAGAATCAGGGTAATAAATATTGAGGTTTGTTTTACTGTTAACCCTTGCTGCCTTACAGGAAAAAATGGATTAAAATGTAAAGTCTGAAAATAAAAGAAAAATTTTGAAATTTGTGAAACATGTAAAGGGTTAACAACATTTGTAAAATCAGTTTTGAATAACTTGAAGGGTGTAGTTTCTAAAATGGGGTAATTTATGGGTGGTTTCTACCATGTAAGCCCCACAAAGTGACTCCAAAACCTAAGTAGTCCTTAACCACTTCCCAACCGGCCATTGACTATAAACGTCCGGGAAGTGGTTAAGTATCTCTGAATGGACGTTTCTGAACGTCCATTCAGAGATAGCATCGGCACGCTAATCGTGCAGCTGCACAGCGGGGTACCTGCTGTCAGTGACAGCAGGGTACCTCATAGAGAAGGCAGGAACCGTTCCCAGAGATCCCTGCCTTCTCACCGAGCACTATGTGCGCTTCCTGTCCCGGCCCGGCAGTCACGTGATCGCCGGGGCTGGGAGAGTGCAGAAGCTGCCGGGTCTTTCATAGACAATGATCAGCCCTACACTGAGGCTGTACAGCATAGTATTATGCTGTACAGCCTCTCTGGGGTTGTATTTCCCCTGTAACTGGGGCTACTATGTCAGCCATAGTTACAGGAGAAATCAATAGTGAAAAAAAAAGTTTAATGTCCCCTAGAGGTCTTGTATGACCTTATGGGGGACACAAAGTGTAAAATAAAAAAATAAAAAATATAAAGAGTATCATAAAAAAAAGTTTCACATATAAAAAAAATAATTTTCCCCCAAATATGTCATTAAAAAATGTTTAAAATAAAAATAAATAAATAAAATAGACATATTTGGTATCACCGTGTCGGCAACGACCGGCTCTATAAAAATATCATATGATCTACCCCATCAGTTAAATGCCTTAAAAAAATAAAATAAATAAACATTACGCCAAAACAGATTTTTTTATTACCTCACCTCTCAAAAAACATAATATCAATCAATCAAAAAGTCGTATGTATCCCAAAATGGTAGCAATAAAAACATAACCTCATCCCGCAAAAAATTAGTCCCCCACAAGATCATAGCCAGAAAAATGAAAAAAATATGGCTCTTAAAAAATTGCAACTCAAAAGCATGATTTTTTTTCTAAAAATGCTCTTATTGTGTAAAACATAAAAAATAGACATATTTGGTATTGTTGCATCCGTAACAACCGGATCTAAAAAAATATCACATGATCTACCCCATCAAGTGAACGGTGTAAAAAAAATATATATATAGAAAAATGCCCCTAAACTGCTTTTTTTTGGGGACTTAACCTCCCAAAAATGAGATTAAAAAGTGATCAGAAAGCCAGATGTACCCCAAAATGGTGCCAATAAAAAGCACAGCTTGTCCCGCAAAAAATAAGCCCTCACACAGCTCAGTCCACAAAAATTTTTTTAAAGTTATCGCTCTAAAAATCCATGACAGAAAATTCCATGTTAGAAAAATGCAGATGCTGCTCCTTCCCTTCTGAGCCCTGGTGTATCCCCAAATAACAGTTTACGACCACATGTGGGGTGTTTCTGCAAACTGCAGAATCGGGGTAATAAATATTGAGTTTTATTTTGTTGTTAACCTTTGATGTGTTACAGGAAAAAATTGATTAAAATTGAAATTTCACATCTATTTTGCTTTAATTCCTGTGTAATACTTAAAGGGTTAACAACATTTCTAAAACCAGTTTTGAATAGTTTGAGGGGTGCAGTTTCTAAAATGGGGTCATTCATGGGTGGTTTCTATTATGTAAGCCCACAAGGTGACTTCAGAACTGAACAGGTCCTTAAAAAAGTTGATTTTGCAAATTTTAAAAAATTGCTTCTAAAATTCTAAAGCTTCTAACGTCCTAAAAAAAATAAAATTACACTACCAAAATGATGCCAACATAAAGTAGACATATGGGTAATGTCAATAAATGAGTATTCTATGGGGTATCACTATCTGTCTTAAAAGCAGAGTGATTCAAATTTAGAAAACAGTGATTTTTTTCCAAATTTCGTTAACTTTTGGATTTTATTATTAATAAAGGTAAAACATATTGACTCAAATTTACCACTGTCATGAAGTACAACGTGTCACGAGAAAAGAATTTCAGAATGGCTTGGATAAGTAAAAGCGTTCCAAAGTTATTACCACATAAAGTGATACATGTCAGATTTGCAAAATTAGGCCTGGTCAGGAAGGGGGTAAATGGCCCGGTCTTGAAGTGGTTAAAAAAGTGGATTTGGGAAATTTTCGCAAAAATTTGAAAAATTGCTTCTAAAATTCTAAGTCTTCTAACTTCCTAAAAAAATATAATGGCATTTACAAAATGATGCAAACATAAAGTAGACATATGGGGAATGTTAATGAATAACTATTTTATGAGTTACCACTATCCGTCTTAAAAGCAGAGAAATGTGAATTTAGAAAATAGAGAATTTTAAAATATTTTCCGGACATTTTGGATTTTTTAAAAATAAATAAAGGTAAAACATTTTTACTCAAATTTACCTTTAACATAAAGTACATTGTGTCTCAGAATAGCTTGGATACGTAAAAACATTAAAAGAGTTATTACTACATAATGTGACACATATCAGATTTGCAAAAAATAGGCTCTGTCAGTAAAGTGAATAATGACTTTGTCCTGAAGAGGTTAAAGATATGAAATGGAAATTTATAGATGACTTATAAAAAAATATAGTTTACAAAAAAGAAGTAATTATTAGATTTTTACAGACACACACACACATCAATATTTAGTGCAAAGTGCAGAATTGTATGTTACCAGAGTATTGCTTGAAATTGCAGTAGCAGGAAATGCCTGCTCTTGATTAAAAACAGTATTTAAATATAGTAAGCAAGTTAACAGATGCTTTGTTCCCGCCATGTTAATCAGGTATACAGTATGTGGGAATAAAAACAGGTGTCCAAAAGCCACTGACCAATCCTATAGTAGTCTCAGTGTAGTCTATGAAGACAGATTAGTATATATACAGTGCATTGTATGTCATTATGCTAGCAATTCCAAGATGAAGGGTGTTCTGGCGTTACTTGCCTTGGTGGCAGCTGTCACCAGCATGGAGAATTACAGCGGGTAAGTACCAAGTCTTTAGGTATACTGTCCACTCCTTATATCATTGAGGTATATGTAGAAGTTCTAAAGCCACAGTTTTTCTTTACCTGCTGTAGAAGCTTTTTATTTTCAAGCTCATAAAAACAGCAGATTATGATAGGTTAATATACTAATACATATAATTGACTAAGTAGTGAGCAGGAATTGCTGACTGGCCAACCATGAATGCTCATAGAGCAGGGATCAGCAACCTTCGGCACTCCAGCTGTTGTGAAACTACAACTCCCAGCATGCTCCTTCCACTTGTGTGACAGTTTAGAGAATGGCCAAGCAAGTGTGCATGATGGGAGATGTAGTTTCACAACACCTGGAGTGACGGAGGTTGCTGACCCCTGTCATAGACCAAACTAAAACCAGGCTCTTTGACAACACCATTCCTAATTTCCATTCTGCTCCATTAGAAGAGCAGAACAATAAAATAACGGAACATAACCAAGATTACAATGGAGTCCGTTCAGCTTCCATTCAAGATCCTGTTTTTATACCAGACAAAAAGTCCTGCATGTAGGATCTGTTTTCCAGTCATTTTGATAGAATCTGCGACATAGGCTCCGAATTGAGCTTCCAATGTATGGCCACAGTGGTGAAACTCTGCAGCAGATCTGAAAGCACAAGCAGAACTTGTGCTTTCAGCTTTTGCATCATAAATGGTAAAAGGTAAAACCCCTAGCATTAACTGAGATGCTACAGAATGAAAAACCGCAGCACTAGTCAGTTTACATTGCAGCTTTTCAGAAATCTCTTCCACTTTGTTTGTACTGTAAATGCTGTTTTCTGCATGAACGTCTGCAGCACAAAATCCATAGCACCTGCTCAATGTTTGGCCATACCCATACCTTCAAAATGAGTGGATAGCAAGAACAAGTGCATCAGCTCTGGGGCAGTCTCTGGCCAAATAATATTGATATGTGCACCAAAACTTATTTTTACATGATCCTTTAATTACATTTTTATTGTCCTTGTATTGCATGGATTTTTTGTATCATTAGAAATGTTAAGACTGTATAAATGAATACTAGCAATATTATAATATTCCCTAATGTTTCTACAGACAACAAGTCCTGCGAGTTCTCCCAACCAGTGAGGAGCAGGTGAACCTGGTTCAGGATCTGGAAAACATTGAGGAACTAAAGGTAACAAACTCAATCTTAGTATAAAATGTATATAATATATCAATAAGGGAGATTTATGTAACTTTTTGTATAATTTAATGAAAAATAATTTTAATTTTTTACCGAAAAGTGGGGGTGGGTAGCCTCTTGTTAGGGGCTTTAGTGCTCACTACCTTATAAGCTCTGACTGGCTTCCTTCAGAGCAGTATGAAGTCTTAAGAAATCTCCTTTTCATCTATATCTTTCTCAGATCTCTATAACTTTTCATTAGGGCATTTTGAGCAATTAGGGCCAAGCACTTTGTTTCTACTCAATTGTTGAATTAACCATGTTTTGTTTTACAGATTGATTTCTGGCAGGGACCCTCCAGACCCAATAGGTTCATCGACATCCGTGTACCATTCTTCAGTCTGCAGGATGTAAAGGTCTATCTGGAGTATCACAACATCCAGTACAGCATCATGATCCAAGACCTGCAGGTAGGTGTTGGTCTCACCACAGAAAAGATCAGTGCTTTAATAATCACTTTAGAGGAACTGAACCTCATAATGAAATGAACTGAAATGAACTGAACCTCATAGTTCAAAGAGATACGGCAAATAAACATGTTTAGTGTCCTGATATTTGCTAGCTCAGTAGAAGTATGAAGACTTGAAGTCTAGTGTTTCACACATTTTCTAAGCCAGCTACACAAAGAGTGTGGAAAATCCACTGTGCATCTGCTGGAAATCTGCAGCAGCAAAATCCAAACCACATGGTGCAAATTTTATTCCATAAATGCTGCAGGTCTGCCCTGGATTTCACCTCCTGCATTGCAAAGGGTGAGACCCAGAACCTAAATGCTATGGATTTAAAATCCACATCACAGGTCAAGTTATGCGCAGATTCCGTCTCGGAAATTTTCTGAAGTATGTAGATGAGGATCTCATCCACTTTGACGCTATTGTATTACTCTGCTGGTTTTCTGCACTCTATCCCCCTCCAGAAAAATTGCAGCGTAACCACACCATGTGCGGGTCTGTTTGAGGAAAATCTGCATGAAAACCACATGAAAAATGTGATAAAACCTGTACATAAATCTGCAGTATTTGTTGTGGATTTTGGTGTGTCTCCACTGCTGAAATGCATCAAAATCTGCAACAAACTATCTGCCGATTTCTTGTGTATTTAAAAAAACTCATTGAAGTCTATTGGGAAAAACCAAAATATATCCACTGTGGACCCAAACAATTGACCAGCCACACCACAGGTCATTTTGCCATACATACAAAATGTGCATTCATTTTGCTGGTATGGTTATTGCAGTGCTGATTTTGTGCGTGAAAATCTGAACAGTAAAAGCATGTTTAATATGCATCGTGTGCATACACCCTAACATTTTTAACAGTAAAGCTTTCAATTTCTTATGTATGTAGAAAAAGTTAATTAAGTTTAAGACTGTAAAGCTGTATACTGCCTGCTTGTATACAATAATGTAATCATGAGATGAAACCTTGGTGAACGTGAGGATCTTAGCTATGAAATTTGGATCAGGTAAATCACCCATGCCCTGCATCCATATGTAACACAAATATGTATGCGTATCTACCGCTACGACTGCTCCACATTTTAAAATCTGCACAACAGCATTTATCTTAACATTGATACTGAATTCTTCAGGTGAATGTATAAAACTGAGTATCTTCATATGTATTTTCCTATTTTACCAGACTTTGTTGGATGAAGAAAGTAGCGACATGAAGATTGGACGTGCCATGGAAAACGCCCGTTCTACTGATACATTCAACTATGCCACATACCACACCTTTGATGAGGTAACGGTTGATGCCTGCACATTACTACAGCCTTTAGGCTCTATTTATTCTCCAAACACATGCTGATATGAACAATGCAACGCTTATATTTCATGTGTTCACAGATCAACAACTTTATAGACACTCTGGTGGCTGAAAATCCTGGCTTTGTGAGCAAAATCCAGATTGGCAAAAGCTACGAGGGTCGCCCTCTGAATGTTCTGAAGGTAAGACTGATCCATACTTTTGATATAATCTTGGACAGTAGGGCACATTTATATATACAGCATGCGTGCATGTTTATTTTCATATCCATTTCTTATCCAAGTTGTATATGAAAGTTTTTATGCATCTCTCAATAACATGTTTCCTTTTTTTTTTTAAATGTACACTTATTTTTTTACTTTTATGACAATATATTTATCAGTATATTGCATTTTATCATTTTCAAGCATATACAGTTCAGAGCTTCTGTAGAAGTTACTATCTACATTCCCATTTAACATGTCCAACAGAAAAAAAATAAAAAAAATATGGCGCATGTGCCTTTTCTTCAGGTTCCTCTAAACCTCCACTCCTCTCTTGACTTTTAATATGTTGTAATCACACCAGTCTTTTCAAGAACAAGTCATTTCAGTAACTAATCCATGGATCCAAATCTCTTCATACTTCATCCAATCTTCAAGCATCTATTTTTTCTCTACACATGATATTAACCTTACCCATAACACTTATAACTAGTGTTGAGCGAATCAAAGTGAAATGAATTGACTTCGCTATGAATTTCAGTAAAAATTTGAGTCTCCACAAATCCAAATTTCCTCACACTTCGAGGTAACGAATCAGTTTCTTCCTAAAATGGAGGCTACATGTGTTAGAAAGGGAAAGTAAGGAGCCAGAGAACGCGATATGACCCATATTACCATGCAGTCAGCCAATTAGCAGATAACTATCCCCTATGTCAGGGATGGCCATCCTGCGGCTCTCCAGCTGTTGTAAAACCACAACTCCCACCATGCCCTGCTGTAGGCTGAAAGCTGTAGGCAGTCTGGGCATGCTGGGAGTTGTAGTTTTTCAACAGCTGGAGAGCTGCAGGTTGGCCATCCCTGCCCTATGTCATAGCCCTATAAGTCTGCATATGATTAGGCAGGATGGAGTAGGTATATCAGATTTATTGTGATTTGTGATGAATTAATTCAGAATGAATCGAATTTTTTGAATTGTTCATCTCTACTTATAAGTATATATGAGACTGCATTATTGAACTTTTGTACAGTGGTAGAGAGTACAATTTGATGGCTGACTTTTCCAAAATGTTTGCATAATGGTTGTGCTTCTGTAAAGGAACAGTTATGTTTGGGCTTCCCTAATTTTTTTTCAGCCATATTATTCCCTGTTTTAGCTCCACAGCTAGACACATTTCACTCAGAAGCGGGGGGGGCATCTCTCCTTGTTTTTTTGCTAGGATGCATTTTGCTCAGAAAGCTGATAGGAGTAATAAATCAGGCAGAGGGCTGCAAATTAGTTGGAAGTGAGACCCCTAGTGGTCATGTCTTACAGCTTTTTTTTGGGTGGATGAGGGAATATTTTTTTAAATGAAGCAATTTAGAATTTTGAAATTTGTCTGTAAGTAATTTGATAAACCACCCATTATAGAGGGGCATTTGGGGGTACTAGATTCAATATACACATTTCATATAAAATTATGAAATAGGATGGATCAGCAACTATGGTGCTCATTGAAAGAAAAAAACTAAGTTATTAAATCTGTATTCTATATTATCTTCTAGTTCAGCACTGGCGCTAACCGCCCAGCTTTCTGGATTGATACTGGAATTCACTCCCGTGAATGGGTTACTCAGGCCAGTGGTCTGTGGTTTGCTAAGAAGGTATGATATGACACTTAATTTTGAAGTGTGTTTATGTTTAGTGGAATTAAAAATGTATTGTATCATGCCTTAACTATTATTATAATCATAGCCTTCGAAAGGTCATGGAGACCTTTGGGGCAATTTATTTTAAACTATTATTACTTATTAATCATTTTTGATTAAGAATTTTTTTTTTCAATTGGTCCTTATCAAAAATTTTCAACAGATTTTTTTTTTCAGCTTTCAGTTTCAGTGCATTTGCAGACTTACAGGCTCTCTGCTCCACAGTGAATCAGGAGGTATGGGCTACAGATCCAGCTGAGTCACTGTGAAGCAGACAGCCCGCTAGCCTGAAAATGCACTGAAACTGAAAGTTGTAAAAGGAAAACTGTTATTGTTTTTTTTAAATAAAGGACAATTAAAAAGAAAAGATTTGTGCCTAAAATGAGAAGAATGCAATAATAAAAAATGGCACCAAGGGAGTCCGTAGCCTTTAGGTTTCTTACCTACTATGTTTTTTCAATAATGGCCAAATTTTAAACACTAAAGGGGAGAGGTATCAAAACTGGTTTATTTACCCATCAGATTCCACCTTTTATTTTTCAGAGCTCCTTTGGAAAATAAAAGGATCAATTTGCTGGTTGCTATGGGCAACAATGCCAGTTTTCCTTTGCATCACTTTTGCTAAATCTTCCCAATGTTTTCAGTGCTGGAGCATAATTTAGAACAAGAACATTGGGAAAAAATAATAAAGCCTGTATATATGTAGAAAGCTTGTATACATGGAATGGCTTTAGAGACACTTGCGAGATTAAAAAAAGGTAACTATATTACAAGATATCAATTATAACATGTATTTTATTATCTGCAGATTGTTAAAGATTATGGACGTGATGCATCTCTTACTTCCACCCTGAATAAATTGGACATCTTCTTGGAAATTGTGACCAACCCCGATGGCTACGTCTACACCCACACCAGAGTAAATATCTCTTAGGCTAGTTTTACACCTGCGGCTGTCCATAGTGCCCCCACTGACTATAATGTGATCCGGCAGAGATCTGACCGCTATTCGGCAAATATGCTGAGAATTGGCTTGACCAAAAACGTTGCACGCTGTGGTTTCCGATTCCTGGCATTCTCTGCCAAAACAGCTGTCTGGAACACCCAGCCCCAGATGTGAAAGTAGCCTTACTTATTTCTTTACATGCCATCACACTAGCAGAAGCGGAGTTTTTTCAAACAAGGTACTTCACCCATTATCATTATTATATTACAGGACCGTATGTGGCGTAAGACCAGATCCCCCAATTCTGGCTCAACCTGTGTTGGAACTGACCCCAACAGAAACTGGGATGCTGGTTTTGGAGGTAACAATGCTAAAGGGATCTATTTTAAAATATATCTGAAACCTGAAAATCAGAATCAAAGTAGTAGTGCTTAAAACTATTTAGGGTATTTTTAGGTGGCTCAGAGTAATGACTTCGGCATATGACTAAACGTCTAAAAGCTGCTAAACATGTAAAGTAATAGTGTAAGCTTTATAAAACAAATCTTAACACATCTTGAGTACAAGGGAATAGGAAACCTAGAATGAAGTTCAAAGGTATCTGGATATAACAGTGTTGCAAAATGATAAGTGAATTTATGCAAAATCCATTAAGGGGTTATGCCAAGTGCATCATTTAAAGGGCTTTTCACATAAACAACATATATCACCTAAGTGTGATTGCTGGTGGTCCACTGCTAGGACACCCACCAATCACAATAAAGAAGGACCCTGATTCCCCTGTGTGAAGGGGGCAGTAGTGCACATGCATGACCACATCTTCATTCACTTCTACAGGGCTGCCGAGTACAGCGCTCAGTCCTGTTCTCATGATTAGTGGAGGTCCCAGCAGTCGTACCCCCAGCAATCCTGTGGATAAATGTTGTTTATGAGAAAACCCCCTTTCAGTAGGTTCTCCAAAACTCCACCACATCTGCCCACAGGTTGTGTGTGGTATAGCACTTCAATGGAGATAAGATGCAATGTCAGACCCAATCCATGGACAGGTGTGGCACTGTTTCCATAAGAAAGCCGTCATGTTTTCATAATTCTGTATAACCTTTAAATGATACCTTCTTATTGAAATCTAGGTGCTGGATCAAGCTCAAACCCTTGCACTGAGACCTACAGAGGACGTGCTGCTCATTCCGAGCCAGAGGTCAAGGCTATTGTTGACTTTGTGAAGAGCCATGGCAAAATCAAGGGATTTGTTTCCATCCATAGCTATTCCCAGATGCTCCTCTACCCATACGGCTACACCACTGCTCGTGCCCCAGATGCTGCTGAATTGGTAAATTCTTTATACATTTTATTAGTGGTTATAGTAAGAAACCAGTTTGTATATTAAGGTATTGGGAATCTTATTTTTTACTATTGGTATTATTATGATCTTACTCTACCTTTTTGTTTACAGGACAGTGTTTCTAGATCAGCAGTTACTGCACTGAGGTCCTTGTATGGAACACAGTACACTTACGGAAGCATCATTACCACCATCTGTAAGTACTGGTATTTTTTTTTTTATAGTATTTTTTTTTTTGCATTTTGGTTGTTTACAGTACAACAGCTTCCTAAGAAAACTAAAGAAAAAAAAACATTAGACATCCATTAAAGACATAACCCTGGTATCACGGTAATCGATCACAGGAAAAGTCAGAAAAAGGCACATGAGTAGGTCTGTTTCCTGGCAGCATCCCACCGGTAGTATTGAGCGATCACTAGACTCTAGTCATACTCACACACCCACACACAAACACACAGGTACTGGTATTTTGGCATTACCACCATCTGTAAGTACTAGTATTTTGGAATTACCACTAATATGGTGAACATCTGCTTTCATTGAAGACAATAAGCTGTCCAAGTAATGCATGTTCATATGCCCTATTATTTTATATACATGTCATTGGAAAATAATAACCAGTAGTGTCACACAATAAACTGTTCTGGCAGCCAAGAAAGTGCTCACTCAGCATTGTCATAAAGAAGGTAGATTAGTTATCATATTATGGACACATCAATAATACATGCCGTTCATCTTCATGTCTGCCATCATTAACCACTGAAAATTCTTGCTCTACAGACCAGGCTAGTGGCGGTACCGTTGACTGGACCTACAACCAGGGCATCAAGTACTCTTACACCTTTGAGCTTCGTGATACTGGCCGTTATGGTTTCGCCCTGCCAGCCAACCAGATTATCCCAACTGCTGAGGAGACCTGGCTGGCCCTTACTGTACTCATTGAGCATACTCGTGATAACCCTTATTAAGTAACATGAACCATACAATACAATAAAGATCCTTACTGAGACTAACCAAAGGAAATTGTCTTTGTGTTTAAATATTATGCTGGCATTTATCATTTCTGGCTGTATTTGTATCATTTGTAAGTTTGTCTTTGGGTGTCTTCATCAAATTTATGAAATGGTGCACTTCAATAATATATTTGGCCTGACCATAATGTGGTTTTCACCTATATGTGTAAAAATACAGCAGGAGGAGCCCGATGTAGGTTGCGACTTTTTTGCGACATTTGAAATTGTCACAAATAATAAATGTAGTCTAAAACAGGTGTAAACACTTCACTTGTCAAACATAGAACATTGTGAAAAGTGGCTTGAGGAGGCAAATGTTACACAATTTATTGCAAAAATTGTTGTGCAACATTTCATCCGACAAATATATGCAGCGAGCCCCAGAGGAGCAACTGCAGAGGATGAGAGTGGTAGTTGTCCTGATGAAGTGTCACGGTGTACTCCCTCAGGCCATTGTTCCCTGGGAATCAGTGCAGTGGAAATGCAATATTGAAGAATGAAGCCAGATTTTAACGTTTAAAATTTTCTATTACTGGGTGCAACGTAGAACTTCAAATACATTGGATAGGTCATCAGTATCTGATGGGAGGAGGTCTGACACCCGGAATCCCACCAATCAGCTGTTTAAGAAGGCACCGGCACTTCTCAAAAAAAGACAAAAAAACAAAACAAACAAGAAAGACTTTGCACAGGGGTGTAGTTATAGAGGAATCAGGGGAAGTGGCTGCTTCGGGGTCAGAATTCAGAAGGAACCTTCCCAGGAAGAGGACTAAAAGTTTTTATTGTCAGGGCCCCTCAACAGTCAGGGTTGCTGGGGGAAGGGGGTCTTTAAAAATTTGCTGTGGGGCCGAGTCAGTTTTAGTTTCGCCACTGTCTATACACGTGGGACTAACAAGAGTTTCTTTAGAAAGAATCTTCTTAAATGCTCAGTCTCTGGTGCCCTTTCATGATATTGACTTTAGAATCCTCCACGTGTTGACATTGTCGGCTGCAGCGTTTGCTTTTCAGACATTTTTCCCCTTGCTTCTGCAGCCATCTTCGCAAAAATAAATTTAGACCCCCAGACCATTCCCCAAAATAAATACAGACCCACAAATATAAACTCATCTAAACAAACATAGAGCCTGAAGCTATTACAGACCCCAGACCAGACCCCTGAACAAATGATTACCCCAGAAATAATCTCCTAAATAAATACAGACCACCAAACCAGACCCCCTAAATACAGACAACATATCCCCCAAATAAATTCAGACCTCAGGCCCTTTGCAGAGGCCTAAATAAACTCAGAGCTTACCTAAACAATGACAGTCCCCAGACCAGACCCCCCCAAACATACAGACCCTACAACAAACCCTCTTAATAAATATGGACCCCAAACATTAGTACAGACTTAGGGCAGACCCATTAAATCAGTGGTGGTGAACCTATGGCACACGTGCCTGAGGGAGCACATAGAGCTCTCTCTGTGGGCACGAGGCTTTGTGTGGGCAGTGTGTAGGATTGCCACTTGTGCGCTATTACTAATGAGCACTTCCATTAGTACAGCCTTTGCCTCTCTCTTCTGCTTGTGTTAAAAAAATTTAAAAAAAATAAAACTCATCTCATCCATTTGGTCGCGCTGCTGTGAACACTTGCTACTCACTGGATGCTCAGGACAGGACCCGCGCTTCAGCGTGATGATGTTTCGCAACATTGACTGGAAGCAGCAGGAGGGAAACTTCATCACGCTGGGGGCCTTATTAATATAGAGGGCTACTAATGGAGGCATTATTAACACTGGGAGCCACTAATGGGCATTATTTATACTGGGGCAACTAATGGGGGCCTTATTAATACTGGGGGCCACTAATAGGGGCCTTATTAATACAGAGGGCCACTAATGGGGGCATTATTAACACTGGGGGCCACTAATGGGGCATTATTAATACTGGAGGCCACTAATGGGGGCCTTATTAATACTGGGGGTCACTAATGGAGATCTTATTAATATTGTGGCCACTAATGGGGCCTTATTAATACTGGGGGCCACTAATATGGCATTATTAATACTAGAGCCACTAATGGGGGCCTTATAAATACTGGGAGCCACTAATGGGGCATTATTAATACAGGGGGACACTAATGGGGGCCTTATTAATACAGAGGGCCACTAATGGGGCATTATTAATACAGGGGGACACTAATGGGGGCCTTATTAATACAGAGGGCCACTAATGGGGGCATTATTAACATTGGGGGCCACTAATGGGGGCCTTATTAATACTGAGGGACACTACTGGGGCATTATTAATACTAGGGCCACTAATGGGGGCCTTATTAATACTGGGAGCCACTATTGGGATAATATTAATACTGGGGGCCACTAATGGGGGTCTTATTAATATTGGGGCCACTAATGGGAAATTAATATTACTGGGTGACATTAATGGGGTCCATATTAATACTGGGGGCCACAAATGGGACATTTTTAATACTAGGGAGCGTTAACGGGGTCAATCATTTTACTGGGGCCTATGTTACGCCAAACCCCCACAGCTTAACTTGGCTGGTATTTTTCAGTATTCTGGTTACATTGGCACTTTGCAATAAATAAGTGGGTTTTAGGTTGCAGTTAGGGCACTCAGTCTGTAAAAGGTTCACCGTCACTGCATTAAACAAGCTCATGCACACAAACGTATTTTCTTTCCGTGTCCGTTCCGTTTTTTTGCGTACCGTATATCGAACTATTCATTTCAATCTATCTGCAAACAAAATGGAAGTTACTCTGTGTGCATTCCGTTTCCGTATTTCCGTTTCGCCAAAATATAAAATATGTCCTATTTTTGTCTGCATTAAGGACAAGGATAGGACTGTTCTATTAGGGGTCAGCTGTTCTGTTCTGCAAAATACGGAATGCGCATGGATGCTATCTGTGTTTTTTTTGTGGATCCATTTTTGGATTCCATTTAAATGGAATTAATTCCATTTTTGTGGGCCGCAAAATACATACGGCTGTGTGCATAAGTCCTAATACAGACTCTAAACCATCTAAACACCCACCCACACCAAAATAAACTCAGACCCTAAACCAACTACATACAGACTGAGGGCAGACCACCTAAATACATTCAGAATGCACACCCTCTAAACCAGGGATCAGCAACTTTCGGCACTCCAGCTGTTGTGAAACTACAACTCCTAGCATGCATACTTAACTAAGGCTACTTTCACACTAGCGGTACGATTGTCTGGCAGGCTGTTCCGGCGGGTGAACAGCCTGCCACATCCGTGCTGCCGCTAGTGCACGTGTGCGGCCGGAACTACCCTCCGGCCTCATTCACTATAATGGGGGTGGGCCGGAGTTCTGGCCGCAGCACGGCAATCATGCCGAGAGGCAGCCGAAATAAAACTACGACATGTTACCCGCCGGAACAGCCTGCCGGACAATCGTGCCGCTAGTGTGAAAGTAGCCTCAGGTAGGTGGACCTTTACCAAAAGTACTTGACCTGACCTACAGGCTGGCAGGCTAACTGCCTACCTACAGTGTGCAAGCTAACAGTGCTACTGCGCTCCACTAGGGCGGATATGCCCCAATTGTCTGATAGGTGCGGGTTCCAGTGGAACGGAGCGGGGAGCGCTGGGCCTAGAGGCTCCCCACTGCTCCCATAGAAATGAATGGGAGCGCACCGTGCATGCGCGGCCACCGCTCCCAATAATTTCTATGGCGCTGACTATTTTCGGTGGCCCCATAGAAACTAATTGAGGATTGCTGCGCATGCGCAGTGCGCCCTCCGTTCTTTAGAGAGGTGCACCCATTGTCACAAAATGGGAATAACCCTTTAAGGCAGTGTTATTTGATGTTGGGAAGGGGGGGGGGGCGCTTTTTTAATGTTCGCCCTGTTGGTAAAATTCCCTAGAAACTGCCCTGACTAGAACGAGACATGAATGAATGCATCACGACACCGGACTGCAGTAACCAGTTATGCCGGAATCGCCCTAAGCCCCCGAGCAGACGGGAACGCGAGAACCAACAGCGGGGTGACCACAGCATCCCTGTCGCCTAGCAACCACTGCGAACTGTCACTGGCCGCAGAAGGCACACCCCTCTGCACAGTAACTTCTCATCTAATTAGTTCGCTTTCATCTTTCCGCCAATCACTGGAGCGGTTGTTGGAGGGTGGCCCTGCTGAGGCGGCAGACAGGGGGAGGAGGCGGGTGGCCGTGTCTGGGGTAGCTGTGCGCTTCTGTTTGAAAAAAGAGCATCATGTCTGCGAGGAGAAATATCGGAAACCCGGAGGTGAGAGCTGAGAGGCTGTGCGCAGTGTAACTCACGTCCTGACTGCACATAGCAGTGTATGAGTGCATGGATGTATGACTGTGTGCGGCAGGAGGACCCCCTCTGCTTCTCCATGCACTTTGTGCTGGGATATGCAGGTTTTCAGTGCAAATCGATCCAGTGGTCTCTCCTGCTGTTGTAGAACTATAACTCCCAGCATGTCCTGTGAGGGTATGGTAGTGGTTGTAGTTTTGCACCATCTGGAAGCCAGAGGTTGGAGACCATGTAGGTTGTAATGATGGAGTGGTTGTGTTATCAGGGTATGGACACCTAGCAGATTTGCTGTGTGTTCCCTTCCTCTGCATTCAGGGGCGTAGCTAAAGGCTCATGGGCCCTGGTCCAAGAGTTCAGCTTGGGCCCCCCTTCCCTCAGCGCTGGTGCACCTAGCTTTTCTGCCGGTCAAGTCAAAAATTGAACCCCCCCATGTCAAACTCTCACCCTAACCTTTTCCCTCCTAACATTATGTATATTACTACAGAACATACAGGGTAAGGCTACATTCACACGACAGTCTTTTTTGCAGCCTCCGATCCGCATATTTTGCTGCTCAGATGCAGACCCATTCACTTAAATGGGTCAGCAAAAAATGTGGACAGCACACTGTGTGCTGTCCGCATTTGTATGTCCATTCCGATTTTTGTACGTTTTGCGGACAAGGATAGGCATTGTTACAGTGGATCCGCAAAAAAAACGGATGCCATACGGAACATCATCCTTTTTTTTTGTGGATCCGCAATTTACAGACTGCAAAACAGAACATTCGTATGAATGTAGCCTAATACAGTGCCCCATACCTCGTACATCCAGTGACGTCTCCTCTGTTGTAGATCTTCTCTTTCCTCTTCTCCTTTCAGACCAGACGCCATTTTTCAGCCATTTCTCATCTCTGCAGTTTGACAAAAAAAATCTCTGGACAAATCATCCTACCACCCCCAGTACTATGCCACTAGTACCACACAGATAGTGCCCTTCGATAATTATTGGCACACAGTGTCCTAAAATAAGTGCGCCCAGCAAATAGTGCCCCTGACAGTAATAGTGTAAACATAACGTCCCCCAGAAATAACTGCGCTGATACTGTGCCAGGGTGCCCCCACAGTAATAGTGCTCCCCAAAGTCCCAACTAATAATTCTCTGCCAGAGTTCACTTGTTACTAATAATGCCCCAACAGCACAGTCATGGCCAAAAGTTTTGAGAATGATACAAATATTAATTTTTACAAAGTCTACTGCTTCAGTTTTTATAATGGCAATTTGCATATACTCCAGAATGTTATAAAGAATGATCAGCTTAACAGCAATTACTTGCAAAGTCAATATTTGCCTAGAAAATGAACTTTATCCCCCAAAACACATTTCAACATCATTGCAGCCCTGCCTTAAAAGGACCAGCTAACATCGTTTCAGTGATTGCTCAATTAACACAGGTGTGGGTGTTGATGAGGACAGGGCTGGAGATCAATCTGTCATGATTAAGTAAGAATGACACCACTGGACACTTTAAAAGGAGGCTGGTGCTTGGCATCATTGTTTCTCTTCTGTTAACCATGGTTATCTCTAAAGAAACACGTGCAGTCATCATTGCACTGCACAAACATGGCCTAACAGGGAAGAGTATCGCAGCTAGAAAGATTGCACCTCAGTCAACAATCTATCGCATCATCAAGAACTTCAAGGAGAGAGGTTCCATTGTTGCCAAAAAGGCTCCAGGGTGCTCAAGAAAGACCAGCAAGCGCCAGGACCGTCTCTTAAAAGTGTTTCAGCTGCGGGATCGGGCTACCAGCAGTGCAGAGCTTGCTCAGGAATGGCAGCAGGCAGGTGTGAGTGCATCTGCACGCACTGTGAGGCAGAGACTCTTGGAGCAAGGCCTGGTCTCAAGGAGGGCAGCAAAGAAGCCACTTCTCTCCAGAAAAAACATCAGGGACAGACTGATATTCTGCAAAAAGTACAGGGAGTGGACTGCTGAGGACTGGGGTAAAGTCATTTTCTCTGATGAATCCCCTTTTCGATTGTTTGGGACATCTGGAAAACAGCTTATTCGGAGAAGACGAGGTGGGCGCTACCACCAGTCTTGTCTCATGCCAACTGTAAAGCATCCTGAAACCATTCATGTGTGGGGTTGCTTCTCAGCCAAGGGAATCGACTCTCTCACAGTCTTGCCTAAAAACACAGCCATGAATAAAGAATGGTACCAGAATGTCCTCCGAGAGCAACTTCTCCCAACCGTCCAAGAGCAGTTTGGCGATCAACAATGCCTTTTCCAGCATGATGGAGCACCTTGCCATAAAGCAAAGGTGATAACTAAGTGGCTCAGGGAACAAAACATAGAGATTTTGGGTCCATGGCCTGGAAACTCCCCAGATCTTAATCCCATTGAGAACTTGTGGTCAATCATCAAGAGACGGGTGGACAAACAAAAACCTACAAATTCTGACAAAATGCAAGCATTGATTGTGCAAGAATGGACTGCTATCAGTCAGGATTTGGTCCAGAAGTTGATTGAGAGCATGCCAGGGAGAATTGCAGAGGTCCTGAAGAAGAAGGGTCAACACTGCAAATATTGACTTGCTGCAATAACTCATTCTAACTGTCAATATAAGCTTTTGTTACTCATAATATGATTGCAATTATATTTCTGTATGTGATAAAAACATCTGACAAACACACATAAAAACCAGAGGGCAGCAGATCATGTGAAAATAGAATATTTGTGTCATTCTCAAAACTTTTGGCCATGACTGTACTAATGTCCCCACTGTGACCCAGAAGTATTAATGCTTCCAATGTGCCAGTAAAAAGTGCCCCAATAATGTGCCAGTAAGAAGTGTCCCCATAGTGCCCCACAATAATGTGCCAGTAAGAAGTGCCCCCATAGTGCCCACAATAATGTGCCAGTAAGAAGTGCCCCACAATAATGTGCCAGTAAGAAGTGCCCCCATAGTGCCCCACAATAATGTGCCAGTAAGAAGTGCCCCCCAATAATGTGCCAGTAAGAAATTCCCCCATAGTGCACCCCAATAATATGCCAGTAAGTGCCCCAATAATGTGCCAGTAAGAGGTGTCCCCATAGTGCACCCCAATAATGTGTGAGGTGCAGACATTAGTGTATGATGATGTAACCGACCGCACGTTTGAGCCAGGTGAAGAGGGGGCTTTATCATCATCATCATCATAAGTCGGTGAGGGTGGCAGCTTGCCCATGAGATAGTGGCAGGGTGGCAGCACGTGGCCGTGAGTCAGCAGGGTGGCAGCAGTGTGAGATCTGGAGCCAAACGTGCCCGCGGTAGACTGTCTGCTACTCAGGAGCCTATCTGTCTGGAAACAACTAGCGATGCACAGGTTCATAGAGGCATCGGCAGGCAGACAGCACATAGTGGTGGGGGTAAAGTGCCATACTCGCCAGTGTGGGAATTTTTCATCAAGTTGCCGGAGGATGTCAGCATGGCCGTATGTAGGATCTGTGGGCAGAAGGTGAAGAGCGGCCAGGATACCAACTTTGACACCACGGCCCTACATCAACACATGGAGCATCACCATAAAGTGTCCTGGGAAAACCGTAGCGCTAATTTACTGGTACAGCCTGATGCAGAAACAACAGTACACGTGCACTTATCTAACGGCACAGAAGCTGAATGTGCTCCTGGCCAAGTTGCTGGTACCACAGTCCCTCCCTTTCCATGTGGTTGACTCTGCACCTTTCAGAGAACTGAAAACTTGTGCCGAGCCAAGATCGAGAGTTCCAAGCCGTCATTCCTTCTCCAAAAAGGCTGTACCCAGGGGCAGACTGGGACCTTAAAGTGACCCTGGAAAAAAAACTAAAAGTGGCCCCATTTTGTTGGCAGGTCCAAATTAACAGATGGCAGGGCAACACAAGTAGGCAGGGTCAACAATACCATAGTGTAAAATACCATCCCAGCAGAACCAAATAGCACAGTGAAGCACAACATACTGCCCCAAAAGCTGGCACTCAATGCCATCAATAGCTAGCCATCAATAGCTACCATCTTCTGTCCTCCTTCTCCAGTTGTCTGTGAAGCAGGGCGCTTAGGAGGTGAGATGTGGGCCACAGCAGATGAATTCAGGGGGGCATGTGCAGTCACTGGTGGGGTACATAAGTAACTGATTCTCACCAGCAACTTGGCCAGGTGATGGCAATGCCGCCTCCATGTTCTCATGCTATGATTCCAGCGCCAATGTCCTGCCTCCTCATCCTCCACCTTGTCCTCATCCTCCACTGTAGGTACAGTTCAGAGTGTTCCTCTAGCATACCACCTATGCAGAGCACGGCGGTGTCATGCTGTTCTTCATCTGCCCAGCCTGAGCGAACAGAGTCACACCGGGGAGCTACTGCTCCACGTCATCAACCAAGAAATTGAATGCTGGCTGTCTCCTCACCAACTGAAGATCAGAACTGTGTCAAAGAGGGCTGACCCATGTTCCCCGCATGGCACACGTCTTTAAAGAGGCTCTGTCACCAGGATCAACCCTATTAAACCAGACATACTGCCTGGTAGGGATCATCATGCTGATTAAAACTGTACCTTTCTTTTGTCTGTATGATAAACAATCCACAGTAGAAAAAAGCAGGACAAGTGGCACTACGCCATACAAATGTCAGTCTCCCGGGGAACCAGAGCAATGCAACACCGTGGACACGCTAACTGGAGCGGTTGTGCTCTGCTTGTACTGTAAGAGGACCAAGGGCTGGGCCCACAGGTTCAGCGGGTACACGATGCCACACAGACACACAACAGTTTTGTTCCCAGTAATAAACTTTACTAATTGAAGTAATGAAAGAGACCTGGGAATGCTTACAGCGCAAAATTAACAGGAGACAAATATAAAGAAATATAGCAGAATCTATAAATGTAAACAAACACAATCCCCCTCTGCCCCAAAGTCCCATAAAAAGGTAAAAAATGCAATTTGTATACGGATATAGTCCTCCTGGATAGGTCCCTCGTCGGGGTGCACCCTAAGTATTGCGCAATACTATTTGTAATCCAACAGGTAGGTAGGCTTATAATCCACAGGTAAATTCTGTATTCCTTTTACAGTACAGTTATAAACATGCTCCAGCACTCTGAAACCCTAGATCTACAGGTCGGTCTCTTCAGTGATAAGGTATCAGCAAGAGAGTCCCTTATATCACTTCTGCCATAAGATGTAAATGGATGTGGCCAAGCCGTACTCACAAGTCCTTATGGCCTTTACTTGCTATAGTCTCTGCTGCTCTTGAACTTCAGGGGTACACTTCAGACGGTCACTGTGCCCCCCCCAAAACACAGCCTTCAGCTAACACCACGGCCTCTGAGTCTCCAGCCAGCAGCAGCACTTTCTCAGCAGCCACACGCAGTACAGCCAGCTCAGCACAACCCCTCCTTCACAGCCAACCGTCACTCTTCACACAGCTCACTTCCTGTTTCCTGCTGGGTGATGATGCAGTTATCTATCTTTGGTGGCAAGCATCAAAACAGCAATCCCAGCATATTATCAAGCTTGTAGGAGTCCACAGTGTCCCAGTAATTGCCTTTAACTTGACTTTGTAACCTAAAAACAGTTATATTCATTTCTATGCATAAACATGTATACATATGGGCAGTTTAATGCTTAGCTTTGCTGCCATCTAGTGACCAAACTTAATTACTGCAGCTATAATGTTTCACACTGTTACATGCCACCCCACTAAAATGTTGGCATCCCGACAACTCTACCAAATAAACTCATCTGCTGCATAGCGCTGAGGGGGTATACCTGCCGTGGAGCGCTCCGATCTGCGGATGTCCAAGTCCTGTGACACTGGTGTAGGACTTGTATCCATCTCCCCTCTGGGTGGTAGCACACTTTCGGGGATATCATCCATCACGGGACATGGGGGAGCAGCTGCCTCATCAGTCTGCCTAGGCGGTGTAGTGACTAGCCACCACTCGGTTTCTCTAGGATGCACTGGGTCTGAATGTTTTTGTTTAACTTTTCCGGCATTATCAAGTGAGGACCGACCCTCTGAAAGACATGGTCTGAGCATGTTACGATGTAATCTTCGAGTCGGCCCATCAGAGCCTTCCACTTGAACATCATAGACTGGACCTTCTGCAAACACTTGCCGTTTTACAATACAGGGCTGTGATTCCCAGCGGTTAGCCAACTTGTCGGTGGGCCGCTTTGCACGAACCAATACTCGCTCTCCCGGTAGCAATGGTTCAGTTTGCACAGGCGGATGATCCCTAGGCACTTGCTTTTGCAACTTCTCACTGACCACCCGTTGAACGGTCTTCAGTCTGTCTCGGTGCTCCTGCACCCAGGAATCAGCTGTTCTAGTTATCTCATCAGCAGGAGAGCTGAGGTTCATTTCTGCAATCTCTTGTCCTGGCCGCCCGAACAGCAGCATGTATGGAGTATAACCTGTAGTGTTATGAACACGATTATTGTATGCCCAGAGCAACTCAGGCAGATATTCGGGCCAGCGTCTTTTACGTTCTGTCTCCAGAGTGCGAAGCATCTGCAGAAGTGTTCTGTTGAACCTCTCGCAGGCTCCATTGCCCTATGGATGGTATGGAGTTGACCGTGACTTCTCAATCCCATACAGCCGACACAGCTCTTCCATCAGTTTTCCTTGGAAACAAGCTCCTTGGTCGGAATGAATTCGCTTCGGACATCCGTACACCTGGATGAAGTGTCTGCAAATGGCATGGGCAGCTGACTCTGCCGTTTGGTCTCGTGTCGGTACGGCCACAGAGAACTTTGTAAAATGATCTGTCATCACAAGACAATACTGATGTCCACTCACTGACTGTCCGATCAAGATGTAGTCGATCATCAGAATCTCTAATGGTGCAGACGTTTGAATCACTTGAATTGGGGCTCGCTGCTCAGGAGGTTTCGCTAGCTCACATACACGACACTTCTGGCACACTTCTTGGACAATCTGCTCCAACTGTGGACAGTATACGAGCCTCTGCACCCACTTGTACGTTTTGTCTGTTCCAAAGTGGGCTCCCTTCTCATGTCCTTCAAGTGCCACTCTTCGGGCCAGTGCACCAGGTATCACTATCTGCCACCTCTCTTCAAGATCTGTAGGCAGGAACACCCTCCGGTACACGACCCCATTTCGAATCCTCAGCCGATCCCACTGTTGCAACAGCTTCCATCCATCCGAAGACAATCGACTTCTCACTTCAAGCTTGGGCCAGGTCTCAGTTTTAACCCAGTCTTTGATCTTACTTAAGTCTGGGTCATCATCTTGCACTTGAGCCCATTCTTCCTCTGTCTTCCCTAGTAGCACCGTGCTACTAGTAGCCACCCCACTTGAGCTTGCCACTGGCGACTGGCGAGGCACCTGACTAAGATCGGGTATTTCAGTCCCTTCATCCTCTACATCAACTTCGCCAACTGGCATCTCCCAGGTGACCCTAGATAGGGCGTCAGCATTGGCATTGTCTTTACCAGCACGATATTTAATGGTGTAGTCATACTTGGCCATTCTAGCCATCCACCGCTGTTCCAGGGCACCAAGTTTTGCATTCTGCAAATGGGCCAATGGGTTATTATCGGTTCTTACTAGAACATGTGCCCCTGTCAGATATCCTGAGAATTTCTCTGTCATTGCCCAGACTAGTGCCAATAATTCCAGTTTGAATGAGCTGTAGTTCTCCGGATTTCGCTCAGAGTCCCTTAGGGATCGACTAGCATACGCAATAACTCGTTCCTGGCCTTCTTGTTCTTGGGCTAGCACAGCTCCCAAACCATGCAAGCTTCATCAGTGTACAGAATGAATGGCCTTGTCATATTGAGCGAATGCCAAGATGGGAGCACTAGTCAGGGCTTTCTTCAGTTCATCAAATGCTTGTTGCTGTGGCAGCCCCCATGATACAGGGCATGACTTTGGACTCTGAGAAGTCCCTCTCAAGAGTTCATGTAGCGGACTAGCAATCTTAGCAAATCCCTTTATAAATCTTCTGTAGTAACCGGCCAGTCCCAGAAACACTCTAACTTTCCCGAAAGGGTCTTAGGCTGTGGCCACTTGCTCACTGCCTCCACTTTACTATCTGTTGGGCGAACTCCTTCAGCTGATACTATATGGCCCAGATACTCTATCTCAGTTTGGAAGAGATGGCACTTTCTTGGCTTGATCTTAAGGCCATGGCTTACTGAGCCTACTTAGCACTTGCCGCAACCTCCTCAAATGCTCTTCGAACGTTGGCGCATGGACTATCACGTCATCCAGATAGATCAGAATTGACTCAAAAATTCAATTCACCCAGGCAGTGTTCCATCAGACGTTGGAATGTACCCGGAGCATTTGTCAGCCCAAAGGGCATTCTATTGAATTCGTACAGCCCCATAGGTAGTATAAAGGCAGTTTTCTGCCGAATCCTTCTCTGCAACGGGCACTTGCCAATAACCACTTGCCAGGTCTAAGGTTCGAGAAATACTTAGCACGTTGTAGAGCCCATCAATGACTCTTCAATTCTTGGCAGAGGAAAGGCGTCCTTTACTGTGGCTGCATTCAACTTCCGGTAATCCACGCAGAATCTCAAGGACCCATCTTTCTTCCGTACCAAGACCACCGGTGCAGCCCATGGGCTTTGGCTTTCCCTTTACCACTCCACTTTTCTATCATCTTGGACAGCATAGTCTTCACCTCTTGGTAGAGAGTAGGAGGGATCTGACGGTACCTTTCTCTAATTGGGAGGGTATTCCCAGTAGGTATTTCGTGCTCAATAGCCGTTGTGCACCCAAAGTCTTCTCACACTGTGAAAAAGTGGATTGAAACTCCCATAGCACTGCTTCAATCTTTTCCATTTGTTCAGTGGTGAATTGGCTAGTAATCAATTTCCATGTGCTCTAAGATTCGCGGCCATTCCACTCAGGCGTGGCTCTTCTTTAGAATTCTATCACTGCAAGGTCCAGACATCACCTTGTATGGCCCGTAGGGCTAACTGGCTACCCGTAAGGGTCTCTTCTTGCAGCACATGCAGCTCAGCCACCTTCTCTCCCGCATGGAAAGTAACTGCATAATCATGTACGTTGATACACGGACTAACACATGGCCATCTGCCACTGTCACTATAGTTCTGGCAACCACTGGGCTTCGCTGGCTTCTGATAGGCCTAAAGGTTCCATTAGCACATCTATCCCATTAAGCTTCCGATGGCCTCCAATTGGCATTCGTATAATCTTCTCCTGACGTGGAGGTATGGTGCAGGAAGTTCTGTACGGAGCATAGACTGCTCCTATGGTTTACCCTCAGGAGTCTTTTTATGGATACCGCATGTTCTGATCAACCTCTGGAATGCTCTTTGTGTTGGCTTGTGGGAAGTTGTCTTCCTCCAATAACCCGGGCCATCTTTTGTAAACATGAGCCGATCTAATTCTCGCAGGATATTCATTCCCAATACAACTGGGGGCTCCATCCCGAGCCGGTTTCTCTACCAGCACCACCCCCTTCTTGCCGATGTCTTGATCCACATAGCTCGATTCTCAACCAAGCCACTCCGAACACAGGTATAGCAGTCTGGTTTACTGCCGTCAATTTAATCAAATTTTCTTGGTCAGGTTTCATCAGATTGGCTGAAATTACTCATCAAAGAATTTCAAGGGCATGTGTGGTAACTTCTGAACCTGTGTCTATAAGACATGTCACCATCTGTCCTTCAATCAGCACTTCTAGGTAGGGGCTTTCAAGCCACCAAGTCCCGAGGGTCTTCAGGGACATTCCAGGCACCTTACCTCCCCCGCGGTAATGCCCCACTACCGCGGGAGGTTCCTGTTTAACGGCAGCTGGTTTTGATTCAAATGCTTCTTTGGGCATTGCCGGGAGATATGTCCTCTTTCATTGCAGGTCCAACACTGGGGACCCCTTGCTCTCCGATCATTAGTGAAACCCCAAGTCTGTCCAGCTATAGATTGAGATGGACCGGTACGATGCATGGTGAAGTTTCTTGACCCAGCCTCCAGAGCAGCACCCTTTCCCGGTAATCAGAGTGACCCAGGGGACTGGTAATTGAGCCAGTTGTTTCTGAATATCTGCTAAGGATGCACTAAGTACCTTCACTGTCTCTCGCAGATCTTCTCCATCAGATGGAGTTCTCTGACCTCCTGCAGCCTGCATCCTAACTGAGTAAGTCCCATACTCCTCTTCTTTATCCCGGGCCACTGCTTCAGCTAATATCTTTGAAACTGTAAAGTATCATTCACCCGGATACGATCTTTAAGGGCTTGGCGGAGGGGAGGGCTCCGTAATCCGAGGACAAACTGATCCCGGAGGATTTGATCTCCGTTTCCAAGGACATTTGCACCACTGGCTCCTCTCTTTAGCACATGTGACCAGATCTCTGGAGGGCATTGGCAAACTGGGGAATAGTCTTCATCTTCACGCTGGAAGCGAGTGAAGAAACGGGATCTAAGGTTGCCGGTACTGATGTTTCTCCATAAATGGATTCAAGGATTGAGATTATAGATTCCAATGTCTTCCTTTCCCCCTCTGGGCACAGCATTACAGTGGCGTCTGGCATCTCCCTCCCAAGGCATTCAGCGCCACATCTGATTGCAGATCAGGAACTAAATTGTATAACCTGAGGGTGCTCTTTAGATGTGTGGCCCAATCTTCTAGCAGCATATTCTGACCATCAAATTTTACCAGCTGATTCAAAATCGCCCCTGCGGGCAGACATACAATCGGAGCTACTCCCACGCAGGAGGGGTGACTGAAGCAAGGGGCGGAGCTTCCCCAGACCCTGTTGAGTTTCTGCATGGTGATCAATGTACCCTGCTCGCAGCGCCAAATGTAAGAGGACCAAGGCTGGGCCCACAGGTTCAGCGGGTACACGATGCCACACAGACACACAACAGTTTTTGTTCCCAAGTAATAAACTTTACTAATTGAAGTAATGAAAGAGACTGGGAATGCTTACAGCGCAAAATTAACAAGGAGCAAATATAAAGAATATAGCAGAATCTATAATGTAAACAAACACAATCCCCTCTGCCCCAAAAGTCCCATAAAAAGGTAAAAATGCAATTTGTATACGGATATAGTCCTCCTGGATAGGTCCTCGTCGGGGGCACCCTAAGTATTGCGCAATACTATTTGATCCAACAGGTAGGTAGGCTTATAATCCACAGGTAAATCTGTATTCCTTTTACAGTACAGTTATAAAACATGCTCAGCACTCTGAACCCTAGATCTACAGGTCGGTCTCTCAAGTGATAAGGTATCAGCAAGAGAGTCCCTTATATCACTTCTGCATAAGATGTAAATGGATGTGGCCAAGCCGTACTCACAAGTCCTTATGTTTACTTGCTATAGTCTCTGCTGCTCTT